>MU616622.1:0-42974 GCA_025201705.1 Dissophora ornata
AAAAAAGTACTTCTTGCACCTCGCAGCGCGCCTCCCTGTGTTTTGAAAAGAGACATGACGCGTGTTCAAGATTTTCTGGCCCGTGTTTTTTTTTTTTATGTTGCAGGCATTCATGTAGTCTAGATACCACACTCAGCCTTCTACACCATAGTTAGTGGTTAAGCGAAGCTTGGGCGCTAGAATAAATTTGTCAACCCCTTACTCTCTCTCTGTCTCTCTCTCTATCTTGATCATTGCACCAGTCGGCTCTCTCTCTCACTTGGCATCCCACTACATGGTACTCTCTTTTAAAATCTTTTAGAAGGAGTTTATTGCCAGTGAGTCGAGAGGTCCAGTGGGTAGATAGCCACATGTGCCTATGCATACCTTAATAGCAGCTGAAGGAGTCTTTTCCAAGCTGTCGATGCTCGTTTGCCGTCGCACTTATTGCCTTCATAATGCTGAATGTCGCTTGAATTGCGGACGCGGCCATCCGAATCGGGACTTTCTCTATCACCGTTCTTTCGATCGTGCTCGAGTGTGAATTGAACATTCACAGGCAATATATTCAGGGTGATCTGATCAAATAAAGTGTAATATGAAAAAGGGTACTGGGATCATTCTTGGGCAGATCTTGTTCAAATCTACGTCGGTTCATGTGTAGCTTGGGTACAGTGGCCATTGCAAGTGTAACATGATGCCTTGAACACCTCCTGTTTGGATCATGTTCGTCACCTAGTCAGACTCGAGGACAGCGGTAGATTCATGTAATGTGTCTGATCACGCAATGGTAGGATTGGCTGCTAGAAAGTTCTCCGTCTTCAGTATCCAACAACTTGATGGGTGTATCAGTTTAGATGGGAGGTCATACTAAAGAGTTGCATATTCCCATCGTAGAGGCTCTATCTACAGCGAGGCGGGCTCACCCACGACTCCGCATTGCAATAAGAGCTGTTTATTCAGTCGGCTTAACCCTCCCACGTCTTGCACTGATGCATTCGACAAAATAAGAGTATCTGACGGAGATCTCCAGTGCAGCCGTACAACACACATCTTCCCATCTTCCATGACTTGCCACAACCGCAGTAGACCACCATCACATACAACAACGACATAATTATTGTCGGAAATTGTTCTCCAGTCAATATTTCTTACCGCAGCGTCGTTTTGAATCACCGCACGACACTCGCCCGATGCCACATCCCACAGCCGCAATGTCTTGTCCAAACTGCCTGATGCAATCGTATCTCCTTTCGGCGAATACACGACGCACGAAACACCGCTGCTATGGCCCTTCAAGATGTGGCGGCAATCTCCAGTTTCAACATCCCACAACCGTACTGTCCAGTCCCGACTGCCAGACGCAATCTGGTCTCCTTTAGGCGAATACACGACACTCGAAACACCTTCGCCATGGCCGCTCAAGATGTAGTGCTGTTCTCCGGTTTCAACGTTCCACACCAGCACTTCTTTGTCCAAACTGATGGACGCAATCTGATCTCCTTTTGGCGAATACACGACATTCCTAATATAGTCGCTACGGTCGATCAATGTGTGGCGGCAATCTCCGGTTTCAACGTCCCACAGCTGCAGTACCCAGGCCCTACTGCAGGACGCAATTTGATCTCCTTTTGGCGAATAAAGGACGCGGTCTACACGTTCGCTATGGCAGTTCAAGGTGTGGCGGCAATCTCCGGTTTCAACATCCCACAGCCGCACTGTCCCGTCATAACTTCCAGACGCAATCTGATATCCTTTTGGCGAATACATGACGGTCCGAACTTTACTGCTATGGCCGTTCAAAGTGTGGCTGCAATATCCGGTTTCAACATCCCACAGCCGCACTGTCCCATCCTGACTGCCACATGCAATCTGATCTCCTTTTGGTGAATACGCGGCGCCCAAAACACGTCCGCCAAGGCCACTCAAAGTGTGGCGGCAATCTCCAGTTTCAACATCCCACAGCCGCACTGTCCCGTCCGAAATTGCGCACGCAATCTGATCTCCTTTTGGTGAATAAACGACACCAAAAACATCACTGCTACGGCCGACTATGCTGTAATGGTGATCTCCGGTTGCAACATCCCACAGCCGCACTGTCTGGTCAAAACTACCAGATGCAACCTGATCTCCCTTTGGCGAATACACGACGCTGTTAACATAGTTGCTATGGCCTCTCAAGATGTGGCGGCAATCTCCGGTGACAACATCCCACAGCCGCACTGTCCTGTCATAACTGCCAGACGCAATCTGATCTCCCTTTGGCGAATACACGACGCTCAAAACATAGTCGCTATGGCCGCTCAAGGTGAGGTGGCAATCTCCGGTTTCAACATCCCACAGCCGTACTGTCGAGTCATCACTGCCACATGCAATCTGATCTCCTTTTGGTGAATACACAACACTCAAAACATGGCCGCTCAAGGTGTGGCGGCATTCCCCGGTTTCAACATCCCACAGTCGCACTGTACTATCCCAACTGCCAGACGCAATTTGGTCTCCTTCTGGCGAATATACGACGGTGTTAACATAGTTGCTATGGCCGCTCAAGGTGTGGTGGCAATCGCCAGTTTCGATATCCCACAGCCGCACTGTCTGGTCATAACTGCCAGACGCAATCTGATCTCCCTTTGGCGAATACACGGCGCTCGTCACACTATCGCTATGGCCGCTCAAGGTGTGGCAGCAATCTCCGGTCTCAACATCCCACAGCCGCACTGTCCTGTCTGAACTGCCAGACGCAATCTGATCCCCTTTTGGCGAATACACGACGCTGTTAACATAGTCGCTATGGCCTCTCAAGATGTGGCGGCAATCTCCGGTTTCAACATCCCACAGTCGCACTGTCATGTCTTGACTTCCAGATGCAATTTGATCTCCTTTTGGCGAATAAACGACGCCCCTAACTTTATCGGAATGGCCACTCAACGTCTTCGATTTCTCCCACTCCAATGTTGTGTAGATGCTGATGTTGCCATGTCGAAGACCAACAGCAAATGTTTTACCATCTGGTGAATACACACAGCGCTCCACCCTGTCACATTCCTGGAGAAATGGCAACTCGCCGAACTGTACCCCAACCATCTGTGCCCCGCTTAAATTAGCTTCACGAAGCGATGCACTGCGAAGAATCACATCTCTCATGTCGGCTCCTTGTAACTCAGCATATTCGAATACGCCATGACTCAGATCCGCTCCTGGAATCCGTATGCCTTGTAAATTAGCTCCAATAAACTGCTTCTCTGATCTGACCAATATCGTGATCGCATTGGCCGCCGCTCTGCAGACCGTCTCGATGTCCGTCGTTTCTGATTTCGATCGCTCAATTACCGCCAGTAGTTGTTTCTTGAAGAGATGCTCCTGTTGAACACGCTCTGCTAGAAATCGCATAATCGATGGCTCGCCTACATAGCTCCTGCTTCCTAAGGGCGATTCGAGCACCGGTAATTCAATGGCATCAACAACCTCTTCAATTGCTCCATGGTTCTCAAAGCTTGAATCCAAATCAACGTTCATTCGACGTGACACCATTGCTGTTGGCCCCACCACAGTTGGTCCTTCTATCTCTCGCTTCTGAGGTTCAAATACCGCCCGTGCCAAACTGTATTCCAAAAGTGATTGATGGAGGAACCGGTATTGGTTGCCGCTGCGTTTTAGAGGACAGGCCTCACGCAAAAGTTTCGTCTCGTCCCCCTGACCAAAGAACGCTTCTTTCCATGTTCCTTTATCCTGGAATGACTGATACTCGACTACGAAACCACCCGATTGGTTCTGAAAGATTGCCGTTGCTAGGCCTTTCAAATACGCAATGCCTTGTTTCATGAACCCTTCGTCTGACAACATCTCAAACGCCTTCCTCTCTTGGTCGCTTGCCTTCTCGATTAGTCGTATTTTGCCGCGCTCTAGCCATTGCTCCACAAACTCGTCATACAATGAGACTCTAGTGATACGAGCCGCTGAGAGATCTTGTCCCGGACCTACCATGCCTGGCAAGACCTGCAACGACAAGGTCAGCAGGAAAGGGTTCGTCACCAGGTCTTTCAATCCCGGAATCCGATCAAGTGCGTGCAAGTAGTCGTCGGTCCTCCACTGCGGACCGTTGGCTGACACAAATTGCTCGACGTAATCCCTGATCTGATCTTTGGTAAATGGTGTAACAACGGCCTCTTGAAACAGGACCGACTGTGCTTGGCGGTTACGGTCTATTGGTTGGAATCGATCCCGATAGTCGGAGCCAAGGTACTCGCTGCGGCAACTGATCACTATTTGAGCGCGCCATCCTCTTTGCAGATTCAGTCGGTTGCTATTGTACAGGTTGTACGTCTGTCGACACTCATCATAGCCGTCGCAAATCAGGATGAACTGGCGGTGGTCCTTCAACTCTTGTATTTGACGATCGGAGAACCCTGCATCCTGTAGATGGTTGGCGACCAGATTATGCTCCGGATTTTGAATAGCTGCCAACGTGATAAAAAGTGGGATCCGGCCGATATTTTTCTTGTACTTGTTCCACAGGTCGCATTCGAGCTCCTGGTTAAATGTAGATTTTCCCGCTCCAGAGTCGCCAAGCAACAAAAACACCTTCCTCTCACTCCCAAGGAACTCCATAACCTTATCCATCAAAGGGAAGTGGGTGTCATCGCTGGCTTTTAAGCTTGCCTTGGCTTGTGGAGAAACATACACGGATTTGCCTCTTTCTTCCAATCGCTGAACTTTAAGTTGGCGCAAACGTGTTTCGGTGTCTGGATTGTTTTGAACACGGTCTAGCAGGGACATCGACAATAATGGCGGCAAGGCGACCTTCAATGAATGTGCACCTGGACCATCCTCTACACACGCTCGGTAAAGTGTCTGCTTCTTGCCATCTCCATTCGTTTCCAACTCCTGGAGCAAGGCTTTGGTTACTGTAGCATTTCAATGACTCGACATGTTAGTATTTGATTACAAGTCGGTCAGTTTTGTAGCAATGTCAACAGTCACTTCCATTCCTTCACTCATACCTTGCATTTCTTCTCCGTATAAAGCTGTCAGCTGCATGAGAATATCGAGTATCAATTGCTTGATGTTGGTATGATGGCCCCAGGCTTTGTCGTTTTGATACATTTCCCCTAGAAATGCAACAGCACTTGTTCGAGTGTCGTCGTCGCACTGCTCATTGGCTGCAAGCTCACCAAGACGCTGACATAATCCCCATTGAAATACTGGATCACGCCGGCAAGGTGCTTCACATACCAACCTCTTGAACTCGATGAGCTGGCCATTTCGAAGCAAGACATCTGCACCACGTAACGCCGGATACCAGGCACGTTTGCGACTGAAGCTCAATCCTTCGTTGAGATACTCTAGAAATTGTTGTCCACTCTCGGCCAGAGCACTAACGTCTTCATACGCGCTTTTGGCCACTGCAAAGACCTCCACTGCCCCGGCAAGCCCCTCTTGAATATGGCTCAAGCCTTCCACGAACTGATTGAGATTCAAGCCTTTAACTGCGCTCACCAACCCCGCAACTCCCTTGACTACCTTTCCTGTGCGCCGCTGCGTAGCTTGCCAGAGAGTTTCATCATCTGGGACATATAGCAATGCTTGAGAGGCATAGGCGGCTTGATAAACTAGGTGCGGGTCAGTGTCGCCTTGTAGCTTATGTAAATAGGCAGCGAGAGGCGCGTGGAGCTTTTCGCGGTCTAGACCCTTGATCTTGGTGTCGGCCATGGCATCCAAGACCCGTGACACCGTCAATGTTAATTGGTTGATGTAATCTGGCGACTGTTCGTGAGTGTCCTCTAAGCGGCTACTGATGAGCTCCAGTATCTTGACCAGATTGTCGGCGTTAAGGTAGTCAGGACGAGCGCGTTAGACGAGTTGCGCCAGTCCTTCGAGTAGATCGAAATCTAGCAACTTTGATTGCTCGATGCCACGGAACAACTGTTGGAGTAATTTCTGGAGTTCGTGTTTCTCGAGAACCGGGACCAAGCATACAACTTCTGCGACCACATTCGCATCCTTGAGTTCATCGTGAGTGAATTCCTTGAGCATATTGATCGCCAGCGTCTTCAACCTTTCGTGTTCTTCTGTATCATGTTCAATGACCTTTAGCCAGTCGCACTCGAACTGTTCGAGTGCGTCGTTGTTGAATTGCTTAGGTTGTAAAAGGGCAAGGCAATGGACGAGTTGGGATATATTTTCGAGACGCCCATCGACTTTTGGTAATTTGTTTATGTCCGGAGGCTGATCCATGTCCTTTGCAAAAATGTGCAGAGGGATTGTTGCAATGTCACAGCTTGAGCTATCCTGAATCGGTGAACGAAGAGGAAGAGGAGAAGGAAGAAGAGGGGGTACTACATGAACGACGGGCGAGTTCGCGGCAGGACCTAACGTGGGATCCATAGAGGTATTTGCAGCAGGAGGCGATGCGACGTTGTCGGAATGAGAGGGCGATTGGTCTAGCAACTGAACTCGTCCTCTGTAGCATATTGATTTTGCAGCATTGTTGTAGTACGGTTAGATATGCCAGCCTTGAACGTTCAACAAGAATACCATCGGCGCTTACTTACCCCCATTTTTCTTCATTCTTGTAGCAGGCTTGTGCTTTGTTGCGACAACCCAAGCCGTCAAACAGTTCGCCTAGCTCAAAATAAGTGGTCGCAATCTCATTGCACACGGCTCGATCTTCAGCGCCTAAGGATGAGACACAAGTCTTTCTCACTGATGTTCTTATACGGGCCAGGGCTATTTCTGCATCCTTGCAAAACGTCAGAGCTATTTCAGAATTGGTTGCTTTGCGTGCGTTCTCCAAATGGAAATTGGCCAAATCCAATGCGGCTTGTGGCGTGAGAACGCTTCTCCATGGTGAAAACGGACTACTGAGCATATTGATTTCTGATCGCCCAGTTGATTGTTCTTTTTGAGAATCTTTTTCGATCTTGTTCCTGACTATCCGAGAATATATTTGACAGCAGTGTTTAGCAACTACAGACGTTTATTGAGAACTTTGCGAGCACTGCGATACAGTGGCTCACTCCATATTCAGATATCTGCGTTTCTGTTGCTCAGGACTGCTGGCACAGGAGACCAACGCACTACGGTGATTGAGCAGAGTGATGTTCTTCACTTCTAGTAGAGATGGCTGTTATTTAACAGCAGATTACCTATGAACGCTTCTGCACTGTGCTTAATCAGGTCCTGCGAACAGGCGCGAGATACAGAGAGAGAAGGATGGGATTGAGCGGTGGGTGCAGCAAGGAAGCGGGGAAGAGAGAGAGAGGGAAGAGAGAGGGAAGAGAGAGGGAAGAGAGAGATATTTAACCCATTGTTGAAGCACTCTTTCTTGACGCCTCGCACCCTCATCGTGGGCTCACCTTGAAACCGATCAGTTTTTCCACCTCTTTACCCTTGAATCATTTCTGTTTTTTGTCATGCGTCGCAACTCGCAAGCCATTAATGGGATATGCGGCAGTGCCAAGTTACTGGACACACCAAGCTGCAATTTGACCTCAGAAGCACTACAGGTCCACTCCAGCAATGATTTTCCCACGTGCGTCAGACGTGAACGTATTTACAAAACTTCCAAAGGGACATGGGGGAGTGTGTATCCTTTCAGTTTTTTGGTGGTGGGAGGTGGATGGATGTGCTGGCTTATTCTCCTTCTCTCCCTCATTAGCTTACATTATTAATCTGGCTTTATTCCGATTTCTATACCTTCACATCCTGCACTACCTCAACAGTGCCTGACATAGCCAAACCTCCCTCCGGGTTCTCTACCCAGACCTCATAGCTCGCGATGACGTCTGCGTCCATCGTGGGAATGGCAGCCATACTCTTCGCACAGACCTTGATAGGCCGATCAACATATAGAGGACTCAAAGCGCGGTAGCGGAAGTTCTTGATGATTTGTCCTGGCTTCAGTCGCTGACGCAGGTTCTCGAGCACAAAAGTTGCAGTGAGGGGCCCATGGACCAAGCAGCCTAGCACGAAATGAATGAAAAGTGACGCGTTAATTGGCTGATTTTTTTTTTTTTTTCAGTTTAAAAAGAGAGAGAGCTTCATGCACCTGGATGATCTTCGACTTTGCTCGCGTACTCGTGGTCAAAATGGATGCGATGGCTGTTGAAAGTTAGGGCCGAGTACCGGAATAGGGTGATGGCTGTCGGGAGGATATCCATCGAGAATTCGGCCTGTCTTCGAGCTGTAGAAACACGCACACTGATAAGTTTCACCGATCCGATCCATAAACACAGCATACTCTATGCCACACAGTAAGATCGAACAGAACTCACGCTTGACGATCTTGGGCTTTGAGGTGTTGACTTTTTTCTCGTCCTTCTCCATATAGACCAACGTTCTCGTGTCCGTCATTGCCCACCCGTTCTCATTCTCAACCACTTTCTCCAAACTGACAAATACCATTGTCTCCCCTGATCGTGTGTGTTTAATATCAATACCTGTACATTTTGTCTTCATTAGCATTTCCTGCCCCACCCTCAGCAGGTTAGCCGGATTTTGCTCTACTCCACCTCCGGCCCACATGCGCGCCAGGAATGGTGCTGGAGGAGCGTGGGTCATTTCGTATCCGTCCTGCCCGAGATCTTGTTCACCAATCATGGGTGGGAAATAGGCGTGGTGCCAGTTGACTGGGAGTGGGGCGCCTTTCTTGGAAAGCTGAGCTGCAGTTGAAGAGGAGGCAGAGGGTGAGTTTTTGTCGAGGGTCATGGCCAGCTGTTGGAGGGTTTGAGGTCGGATCGTGTCGCGTTCGACGAGGATGGGCTTCTTTAGGACGGAAGTCTTCCACTCCGAGATGATATCCGCAGAGGATGCGACCGAAGAGAGTGAGCGAAGGGCGTGGAAAGTGAGTGAGTGCTGCCGGGAGGACGTTCTCAGGACGTGCCTGGTATGAAGTAGCAGGAGGGGGGCCATCGTAGGCGAAGCGCGGATTGGGAATGTGAAATGAGAGGAAGAGTGAGGAGGAATGAGGATTCACCAGGCGAGTGCGAGTGATGTCGATCTAAGAGAGGGGAACCGTGGGGAAGTCAGAGAAGAGTTTAGTGTGGGGTGCGTTGTACCCGTAAGCTGACAGATCGAAGTAACGCGACGTTTTTCGCTATTCGGTGCAACGGACGAAGCGGTGGAAGACCGGCCTCGGTTGTTTTTCATGTGAGAGTATTCCCACAAAGTGGAGCGGGCGCCTCATGGACAGAAAAGGTGCGCACCTGCAATCCCCCTTGCGCTCCACATCTCTTCTCTCTTCCTCCCTCATCTCTGGTGCTTCAGCGAGAACCTCATTCACCCTTTTCGCTCCCTCCTCTCGTCCTCCACTCTTGCCTCCCATACCTCGCCTGTGCCTGATTCTGCTTTATTTTATTTTTTTCGGAACATTCATTCGTAACCATTTCACACCGACATGTCACCAGTCGCGGCCACCCCTCCCAACCACAAGAGTCAGACCTCGGTTCGTGTCCAAGCAAAGCTTACCATCCGCCCTGAGGAGTCAATCGCCAGGGACGCGGACGCGGACGCTCTCCACAGACTCAACAACACGATCCAGGTGACAAAGCCCGTATGGAATCAACTCTGTGGGTCTAATACCCTGATCGGTATCCATGGTATGTCAGACGAATTGGTCAATTGAGGTCGAGAAAGCCGTTGCGACCGATCCGTATGTGATCTGTCATGAAAAGCGCTTTCTTAGCAATTGGCAGTAGGACTAGTAAAGGTTCCCCGTTGATCCACGGGGTGGTTATTATCATGCAACAGATTATCCCAACTCATTTTCGTTCTCGCTTTCACCTGTGACCCGGCGAACCTTGATTCATTTTATAATTTGTCCTGTTGCAACAAATCAGGCTCGGTTCCGGTCGCGATCATCGTCTCTCAGGACAGCTTCCAGATGCACACGGCATCCGGGCACAATGTCAAGCCGTTGCTGAACGCCATCGTCACCCGAGCCGTGCTCCTCACGTCCTCGATCGACGGCCATGTTCCTGAGGTAGGACATTGACAAAGATCGTCTCATTGCGCACACCATCTTAGTTGTCGGATATTGACTGATCCCAACACTGGCGTTACCGATCAAATAGACATCAGAGAGAGAGGGTTTTATCACATCCGATTTTGCCAAGACATACATGCCGTCCACAAGTTTCGAGAGCCAGGTTCAAATCAACATTCAGAGGACAGATTTGGTCGTCTTGGACGAACTAATTCTTGCTGCGACAACTACTGAGGCATATGAGACGATTTCCTCAGGTATGATATCTCTCTCTTTGTTATATTTTATTATCAAAAATTTGTCATCTAAGACTAAAAGACGATCCATGTTGTAGATCCAAGCTTGATCTCAGATCACTTTTTGCCACAGGGAGGTGAGCCTGTGATCATTCGATACGAACAAGTCTACAACATCCAAGGCCCGTCCGGAGAGCAGTTGCCCGTCAAAGTCCTCATGTGTAACTCTGTCCTGCAAGGAATTATGGAGGAAGAGACCAGTATCATCTTTACAGACTTGGCAGGACAGGCTCTTGATCAGCCAGCGGCGATCGATTTTTTCGGATCAGCGATTCCCAACAGCCACCTGAACATTTTTGAAGACGAGGCTGATCCCTTTGACTTTGATGGGGATTTCATAGCCTCTCGCTTCTTGGTCAAGGATCATAACCACATGGGGCCAAGCAAGAGTGCTTTTAAGAATCTTCATTTCTCGGTAGAGGATCTTGAGGATGACGACGAGGATGAAGAGGATGAGGAGGACAATAACTCGTTTTCTGACGTGATTGAGGACTCTGGCGACGAGATTGATGGAAGGAAGATCCACAGGGAAGTCAATGGACATAGCCGGAGGATGAGATCTTTTTCGGGTCAGGCGGCAGAGCCTCTCGAGGAAAAAGAACAGCCTGTGAAGAAGACTTCAATTGATTTTTCACCTTGGGTCCAGAAGAGCCATTATCCATCGCACAAGCTATCGCCTCAGCCTGCACCAGAGGATGACCCAGAAGCACGGATCTTTGTCGATGTGGCACAATTGGGGAAACTGCGTGTCTTCAGCGGCGACTGGGTAAGTGCTTATGCTGTACGAGGTCATGAATTGACGGATAACGTATCAGAGTGATATTTACGAGCAGTTTTTTTCTTTCTTTGCATCACTAATCATAGGTGTTGGTATCGGCCAAGGAATCCAAACCAGCGTCGCGTTTCTGTAGGATTTACGGATTAACATTTCCTGTCGCAGACGCCGCCAAAGGACTGCCTAGAGTGTACTTGCCTGCGGGACTTCACTTCAACCTCGGTGCCCCTTCGTCCCTCACTATTGATGCGGCGCATCTCAAGCAAGATGAGCCCACAGTCGCCAAAGCAGTCACAGTCGCTAGAGTCGCATCACCACCTAACGTCGACAAGGCATTGCAGACAGCTTGCTTAGAGGCGTTGAAGGAATGGTTCGAGGAGTACGAGCGAGTGGTATGCGAGGGTGATGTCATTGGTGTTGAGATTGACGAAGAGGCTGCCAAGTTGACTCCCAAGCAGTTGAACCCTGCAGATGCTTCTGATGTCGATATTCGTCTCCCATTGAACCCATCAGATATGAAGACGACGATTTACTTCAAGCTGACCCACCTTGAGGACTCGGGCAAGCCCAATAAGCACACACAGCTCGTCGACCCATCTGAGACAAAGATGATCCAATCTGGACTGGAGCACTCTCGAGTTCCTCCAAAGTTGAAGCGCAATGGTACGACCCCCTGCTCATCAAAATCTCGACATCCTAACTCACCTACAAAGTCTTCGCTCTAAAATTAATCGCATATCACTTTACTGCACTTAGCCCAGAGCCCTGCGATCCCATCAATGGATGACCCATCAGCACCCCAGGCTTTCCCACAGCTCTACCAGCTCGTTTCTTCGGGATTGCACCCATTCTCGTCCAAGATCGGACTGAACTGCACTGTATTGCTGCACGGAGCTAGAGGCATTGGGAAAAAAACTATTGTGGACTGGGTCGCTGACCTTGCAGGAATCCATATCATGGAAGTCAACTGCTTTGATATCGCGAGTGACACCGATGCCAAGACGGAAGTTGCTGTTCGGTCCAAGTTTGATAAGGCCGTGGCCTGTGGACCTTGCATCCTGCTCCTTCGACATATCGATGCCCTTGCGAGGAAAAGCGTCGCTCTAGAGACTGGTCAAGGTAAGCTTAGCCCCATCATTACGCTACAGAAGTTGATGTTGTTCATGATGGCATAGGACTAACAATTTGTCGCGATCCTCAAATTAGAACCCATCTTGTCGACTGTCCTCAAGGATTGCTTCACTCAGCTAGGCGATGCATTCAAGACCATGGGTCACCCTGTGACAGTGATTGCGACCACCGGTGATATCGACAAGGTGCCGACATCAGTGTTGGGGTGTTTCTTGCACGAGATTGGATTTGATGCTCCCAATGAAGCGCAGCGTCTTGCCATCCTGAAGAACTTGACCGTGATAACCCCACTGGGACCAGATGTCTCTTTGAACTCGCTGGCAACTCAGACAGCAGCCCTTGTGGCCAAGGATCTGGTTGATCTGACAGGTCGTGCTGGTTTGGTCGCTATCGACCGCGTTGAAAAGTCTATGTAGGTTATATACGAGATGTCAACGCTTCTAATCACCAGTATTAGAAAATCGCATGCGACTAATATTGGCTCTTTATTCTTTTTTCCCCCGACACAGTGAGGAGTGGAACAAGGGCAGCGTCTCGGCTCAAAGCCTCGTCCATGCTGGCGTGACAGTGACTGCCGCGGACTTTGATACCGCCCTCAACAAGGCCCGTGCCTCCTACTCTGACTCCATCGGCGCCCCCAAGATTCCCAATGTTACTTGGGACGATGTCGGAGGTTTGGCGTCTGTCAAAAACGATATCCTCGATACCATCCAATTGCCCCTCGAGCACCCAGAACTCTTTGCTAGTGGACTGAAGAAGCGTTCCGGAATCTTGCTCTACGGCCCCCCAGGAACTGGAAAAACCCTCCTGGCCAAGGCTGTGGCGACATCCTGCTCACTCAACTTCTTTTCAGTCAAGGGACCTGAGCTTTTGAACATGTATATCGGAGAGTCTGAAGCCAATGTACGCAGAGTCTTCCAGCGAGCTCGTGATGCCAAACCCTGCGTCATCTTTTTCGACGAGTTGGATTCAGTGGCGCCGAAACGTGGAGAGAAGGGCGACTCTGGTGGAGTGATGGACCGTATTGTATCGCAGCTGTTGGCAGAGTTGGATGGCATGAATGGCGGTGAAGGGTCTGGAGATGTGTTTGTGATTGGAGCTACGAATCGGCCAGATCTGTTAGATCCCGCGTTGTTGCGTCCGGGACGGTTTGATAAGCTGCTATACTTGAGCGTTAGTACAAAGCACGAAGAGCAACTGCGTATCATCCAGGCCTTGACCCGCAAGTATGTGTCACGACAATGTTGATATTCTCTTTTCTTGTCGATGTAGATGTAGCAGCATCTTGAGTAACAAGTCCACTAATTCCACTAATTCCTACATCATCTTTCTTTGTTTGTTTAGGTTCCGTCTGCATCCTTCGTTGGACCTAGCAAATGTGGCTGAAAAGTGTCCTTTCAACTACACCGGTGCTGATTTCTATGCTTTGTGCTCTGACGCCATGCTCAAGGCTATGTCCCGCACCGCTGATGGCATCGAGTCGCGTGTTGGTATGTTTGAAGTTCTTTTTCTCCCATGTCTATCTATCCCGTTTTCAGTGCAGCAAACTTATTATATCTACTGCTTTGTTTCGACCCCCATCGTACAGTGACTATCAACAACGACGAGAGTTCAACCCTGCCTCGCCCGATCACCTCCCAATACTACCTCGATCACCTTGCTCAACCCGACGAGATCCTCGTCCAAGTGACCGAGCAAGACTTTGACCAAGCCCTCGCGGAACTCGTCCCTTCGGTTTCAGCTCAGGAGCTTGAACACTACCGCCAAGTCCAAAAGATGTTCAATAGCGACGATTTTGCAAAGGACATGGAGGCGGCAGCTGCAGCTGAGGAGGAGCGATTGAAGAAGAAACAGAATGCAGAGATGGCGATGCTAGCGAAGCAGTTGCAGGAGGCTGAACGCGAGGGGGATTTGGAGGAGGTGTTACAAAAGGCCCAGGAGGCCCAGAGGCAGTTGTCGGCTGAGAATGGCGAGGACACGTATGACCTACACGAGTCATGGCATGTGGAACCTCCTGTGTCATCGTCCAAGGGCAAGGGCAAAGGACGTTCCTCGGATTATAGCCATGTAGAAGAGCATGTCGTCCAGCAACACGAGCAACACTTACACGAGCGCCAGCAGCAGGCGGTGATCGATCCCCATCACCCTCACGACGGCACAGCGAATGATGGCGCCAGTGGGCTAGAGGAGCCTTTGATGGTGAGCGAGCAAGATCAAGAAGTCATTGAGGCTGTGATCAACCACCAAGGTAGCGGGGGATCAACCAAGGGAGGCAAGCCTTCAGGTGGCGGAAGCAAGAGCAAAGGAAAAGGAAAAGGCAAAAAGTAAAGGGTGAACCAATGTTTAGAATGGATGTACAACAGTAATATTGCCCCTTCTGTTTATTTTCGAGAATAAAAAAAAAATGAAAGATCTAAAGACCTGCCAAGGAGCGCAAATGGGTAGCGTTCTGAGCACCTGTCTCGGCTACCAGAACTGAGAAGGCAGAGTTGGGGTCGTTGAGCAGATTACGAGGGGTGTCGTATTCTTCCAATTGACCTTGCTGCATCACCAAGATTCTACGAGCACAAAAGAAATGTCTTCGTCAATAATCATGTCGGTATAGCTTAGCTAGGGTTTGCGTAGCAATTCTATGATGAGACCCTTACCTGTCATAATCGATGATGGTATTAATACGATGTGCGATGGTGATCACAGTCGAAGTTGAAAAGTCGACACGGATCGCCTTCTGGATCAGCGCATCTGTTGCCATATCCACACTCGCCGTTGCTGTTCCGTGAAATGAATTTGGGCGTAATGTTTGAGAACAGGTTTAAAACATCGATGCTGCAACAAAGAGAGCCTATGGACACTCACCTTCGTCTAGGACGACAACCTTAGATTTAGCGAGAAGCGCTCGTGACAAACAGACCAACTGCCTCTGACCTGCACTCAGGTTCTCGCCATTCACCGTGACAGTAGCATCCAGTCCTCCTTCTTGCGCCTGGACGTATGTTTTCAAGTCGCTGGTTTCCAGCACTTGCCACAACTCCTGTTCTGAGTGTTTCTCAAGAGGGTCGAGATTGTACCTGAAAGTTCCCTGGAAGAGAACAGGATCCTGTGGAATAATGGCGATATGCGATCTCAGATCGGCAGTTCCGATGGTCTGTGTATCAATCCCATCTAATAATATTTGACCGCCATCAAGTTCGCTCAGCAGGAACAGAGCTTGAATCAAGGACGACTTTCCAGCGCCTGTTCGACCCACTACGCCAACCTTGTGGCCAGACTGAATGTCGAAAGAGATGTCTCTCAGCACCTGAGGCAGTTCGGGTCTGTATCTCAACGAGACGTTCTTGAAAGAGATTACGCCTTTGTCGGGCCATGTGACAGCGGGTTTGAGGTCAGGGCGGCTTTTGACAGGAGGTTCTTGAGGCAGTTTCTTGACGTAGTGGACCAATCTCTCGGCCGAGTTCATATTGTTTTCCTGTTTGTTGTGTAGATATCATGGCCATAGATGGTACAGTTAGTTAGCTGTCAGCTGCGCGAGGAATAGCCTTCGTGTGTATCACGGACAAGGGCATATTCACATACCAGAGTGGCGAAACACTGGACGACCCAGTTCAACTCTCCCGACGTTTTCACCAAATAACTTAGCACTAGTCCTGCTGATGCCGCATTAATCGTAAAACGCGTCCCCACCACAAACATGGATGTCATAAAAATCAGTAGCGCACCCAAAATCTGGATACGGTAAGCAATCCAACGCGTTCCCAACGTGAACAGATAGTAAGCGCGGTTTCCGAGATCAACCCGTTGCTGGTTGACAGAAATCGCATGTTGGATTCGATTATAAGCTCGAAGAGTGCCCATACCCGTCAGACTTTCCGAGAAATAGGCATAGAGGATCGATCGCAAAGTCGAATCTAGGCGTTTGATTTCCCGAGAGGTGGAGCGGTAGTAAATGGAAATGCCATAGTACAGGCATGCCATGGGGACGATGGCAATAATGAGGTAGGGGAAGAAGATGACAATAAGGGTGATGGTACTCAAGACTATGAATAGCGTGACGAAAATATCGTTCAGGGTTCCCCACAGGACATTATCGAGTGCATCCACATCTTTGCTGAACCTGCAAAGGATAGGCAACTATGAGAATGTGTGGTTTTCAAGAATGAAGATTGCAGCGACGTTTTAATGCATTTCTTACGGAACGTACCTGTTGAGAATGCGCCCAATAGGGGTCGTGTCATAGAAAGATAAGGGTGCGTGGATCACTTTGTCAAATGCCCTACTGTGCATCTTGTTTGCGGTGCTGATGATTGCATACGAGAGTAATTGGGACGCTATCACCACGACCACAAACTGAGCAATCGCAAACAACATGTACACCGCAATCTAAAGTACCAAGGACAACTGTTAGACCTCAAGTAAGTATTAATTTCACTTTGACATTGACAGTCGGTGCTTACACAGACGGTAGTCGACAGATCCAGCTTCTGGTCGCTCCATAGGCTGAGCCAGTAATTCATCCTATTGGTATCAAGTAGCAGGAAGCCATACTGGTTAGCCTTGTCTTCATATACCTCCACGATTTAACTAGCAAGTGTATAGGTGACCTACATGACATTACAGACTTGCTGGACGACGTAACAAAACAGAACAGCACTCCAAACACTGACCCCCGTCATTGTGAAATAGTCTGCATACACACTCATTTTGACTGCTCCAATCTCGCGTTCCTCTTCGGTCACTAGCTTCGAAGCCACAGGTGCCGTCTTTGCTTCCAAATCACCAACCTCAGTCTCGCCGTCGTTTTGTTCTCCAGATTCAGAACTCTGCTCGCTGTCGCCTCCCTTGAAAGATCCTTCATGCTGATGAACAGTTGAGCTGGACTCTGGGTCCTGCGAGACCCTAGGTCCATTCGTAGCAACGGCGGCCTTGTGCTTCTTATGATGAGCGCCACCATATTGCGCCATCAGCTCCTTAAATTCGCCACCTTGCGCCATTAAATCCGGATAGGTCCCCTCAGCGGCAATGGCACCACCCTTCATGTAGATCACATAGTCCACACTAGGTAATACATGCAACTGGTGTGTCGCGATCACTCTTGTTTTGCCTTTTAGTTCATCCAGGATGCAATCCGTCCAGAGTCGTTTTCCCACATGTGCATCGACTGCCGAGAGTGGGTCGTCCATGACCACGGTTCCGGCATTGAAATATACACTCCTGGCCAACGACAGACGCGCCTTCTGTCCCCCGGATAGATTAACACCGCGCTCTCCGATTTCTGTCAAGTCGCCATCTGGGAAAGAGGCAAGGTCCTGTTCCAGACAACAGCATTCGACCACACGCCTGTAGCGCTCTTCCTCAAACGTCGTGTCAAAGAGAATATTGTTACGGATGGATGCATTCTGAATCCAGGGCGTCTGCGACGCATAGCTAATGGTTGTGCCTCGACTAATTGAACCGGTTCGCTGGGTCATGTTACCGACTATTGCCTGTAAGAGAGACGATTTACCGGATCCTACAGGACCGACGATCGCCACGAGTGCGCCTCGCGCGATCTTGAGATTGATATTTCGCAGGTAGGGTGTAGCTGTTTGAATATTATCACTGTGGGAGCTTTCAGCCGCCGAGTCTAGAGGATGAACAGGTTGGTCGTTGCCGGTTGATCGCTGCTTGGAGTCCGCAGCCACGGTGGATGGTCTAGCAGAAGAGGAAGCACTTGCTAGGGTTTCCCAGATAAAGTCTGCGTTCTCAATCAAAATCGCGTCCTCTGCAAACTCATTTACGGAAGTTTCGATGGCAGTGTCCTCGGACAACAGGAACTTTTGGAGACGGCCGATGGAAACATAAGCGTCGACAGCGGTGGTGTAGCAATTGGGTAGGATCAGGAGTGGGACGCGCATGATGGAATAAAATGCCAACGCTGGGAACACAATTTGAGGTTGGAGTGTGTTTCCAAGGGCTGCGTACAATGCAAACGACAAAGCTGAAGCAAACACTGGCACGGCCTATCGACGCCACATCAGGTTACGGAATATGAAGCTTTGTTAGAACCCTCGCACATAATGATTACATAGAACATCTTGTCAACGAGCAAATAGCGAAAAGGATAGCTTACCCCAGAGGTAGCAGTGATGAATCCTCGAGTAGCCAGAAGTTTGCCAACGAGGGCCAACTCCTTGGATCGAATTTCCGCAAGTTTAGCGAGAAAGCTGTTACAGTTGAAGGAAGCAATTTAGATTTTTTTTTTCACGATGCGCTCAAAAAAGTAGGAAATAGTAGCATGTTACCTCTCTTCCCAGGCAAAGAACTTGATGGCTTTGATACCCTGCAAGATTTCCGTCGACAATCTGATCCTTGAATCCGTAAACTGAGACGCCTTCTTCCGCACAGACCCCAACTTGGACATGCCCCACCCCTGGATTGGATTTGAAAGCATCAATATGACGGCACCTAGCAGCGCAGAAGGTCCCATCAATCTGACTAACAGGATCACAATCGCCAGAACATAGAAAGGAGTGGCAATGGCGATCAAGAAGGGCAACATGGCAGCGTCGATACGGCTGATGTCCGTCGACATCATGTTGATGATGGAGCCATCCGGGTAGAGGAGGTGGGATTTCGCAGAGATGGTGGTCGCTTTCCGGAAGACGAGGTCAATAAGAGCGGTTCGGACGAAGATCCCTGTGCTGATGGAGCGCACGTTCCAGCGTTGATAAATTGAGGTCTGGGCGACGGCCTGCAAGAACGCAGCGATGGCAAGTCCGTAGCCCGTACTGGCCGGAGGGGGTGGAACCATCACTTGAGAGTCCTGGATGAACTTTAGGATCTATACTTGCCACAATTGGACGCCGTACGTTAATTGCAGATACAGGAAAAGGGAGCCAATATCACCTCGTAGTTGGCCAAAGGAATTTACCATTTCAAGAATCATGGGCGAAGTAATCTGACAGACATCTATCGAAGTTGGTTTGAAAACAAAACAGCCGATCAGTTCCCATTCTGCTGGGCCAAAAAAAAAATGAAAGAGAGACAGGATGTGTTCGCTTTACCTCCGAGTTCCAGATAGATATATCCAGGGAAATATTCTCTCCAGAACGTTCGTACAATGGCCCTCAGAAGTGAAGGACTTCGCATCTTTGGGTCCTTTTGAGCCTTGATCTTCTCGGCCTCCCAGCTTTCACGCAGTCTCTGCCCCAGGACACTGGCGCGGTGTTGTTCCATGACCTGATAGAGATCCTCTTCTTGGAGCTGGCGCTTGAACCCAATGCGATAGAGTTCATTCATCCAACTCAGGGTCCAATGCTGATACCAGTTTGCTTGGGTCTCAGGTGAGATAGGTCCCTGATAGTCTGCCTCTTGCATATCCTCTTCTTGTCTCTGCTCAGAGGCGACATGTTTTGTCGCGAGGTAGGACACAGCATTGCGGGGGTCTCCTGGCAATTGGAGGGGCTGTTGCTCCTCTTGGTTGCTGTCACGGCACACATGCCCCTGTCGTTTCACAGACATGGTTCAAAAATTTCTGGGTCAAGACGTAGAAAAGAGAGAGAATCGAATTTCGAAAGGTGAATGAGAGAATCATCTCATCACCTTTGCTCTTTTTTATGGAGAATTCTACTAGGCCCGCAGGAAACCAGTAATGATGATAAAAAATGCAGTCAGGATTGACAGACTTGCAATTGGTATTTTCCGCAGGATGTATCGAGGTTGACAGCAATTCGATTTATGGGGAAAAAAAGGAGCATCGCCCATTGCTGAAATCCAAATACTCCAATACTCCAAACCTTAACCAGAAGACGGCGTATCCTTATTTTTTTTTTTTTTAGTCACGCATGTTTAGAGTACACGGAATAAGGGAGCTCATTGAATCGATACGAGGGGGCTACGGACTAGAACAGAGCGGGTCCCTGTACTGGCTGAGCAACGACACGTAATGTAGCTTTGGTGGACCTTATTCCATAACACGCAGCGGGTTTCTTGCACATGGACAGTCCAGCACAAAGAGATAACGATATTGATGATATATACGTTGTATTACGGGTAGAAAGAGTGTAGACTACATATTAATGCAAAAAAGGAGCTGACAAGGCAAGCTTTACAAGAGAGCAAGGATGCGATGGTAATCCTCTTCAACGCTCAAGAATGTCTCATGCAGCTTTTCAACTCTCTCTTCCCTGTCGAGCGTCGCCAAAGCCTCGGCGTTGTGTTTGTAAAGTCGCCCCTTAACTTGGAGTCGGAAGGTCTTATACTGGGCTTTGTTACGCTTATCCAAATTCCTGAGCAACGCCAACTCAAAGCAGCGTGCGGCTTGCCTCTACATAAATCCAAATTACGCACACATGCATAAGAGTCAGTAAGAGAGACAACAATTAGGTTAGAGTAATTCGATATGATTGAAGAGCAGCTGCGAACCTTTGTTAGCTTGTAGGCCTTGGCAACTTCCTCTATCCTGGCAGCCTTGATTGGTGCCTGCAGATCCTTGAAGACTCCTTTGGCAGTCAGGTGCTTCATATCGTTCTTATCCCTGAGATCACTGAAGTCATCGTTTGGATCCTCGACTATTGTTGCCATCAAGGGCGTCAAATGTGAGTGTTCGAGAGCTTCGTCCTTTTGTTCAATATGGATTTCTTTGGACAAAGATCGCTACCTGTCATTTCCCTGACCTCCTTGCGACTGCAGAAATCATTGTAGAGCGACTGATAGAGTCTGCTTCCATGTCCTTGCTGTTGATATGGTGGCAAAATTAAGAATTGGCTGCGAGAGCAAAAAAAGAGTCGCTGTTAGACACCCTGATACGGAACAAAGATCCACCAAGAACAGAAGGAAAAAACGCGCTTTCCAAATACCTGATCCTCATGCGAATTTGATCCGGATAGTAGAAATACGGGTACATGGTGCAGTAGCCTACAAAGTTGTATGTCTCCTGTCCATTCTCTGAGACCCGCTCAAACAAAAGTCGAATCTCCCATTTTTCATCCGTGTCCTCAATGAACGATGCGCCTTCGATAAAGAAAACCGCGAAGCACTGAAGCCTCCTGTGATATTCAAGGAATCTGGGTGTGTCGAACTTGGCCTGGTAAAATTCAAAGACGCTGTTCTCGGTTCCTTCGGCGTTGACTCGGTACTCTGCAACTTTTGTACCCATGGGTCTAAACTCTGTATAGTCCCGCTGAGCAATCTGGATAAATCGATCATGGTTGTCGATAATGTCTTGTTTTGCACAAAACGGAGAAAGAACAAGCATATATGGTGGTTAGATTATCGACGACCTCCGATAGGTCCCACCTACGCAATCTACCGCGACAGTTTCTAGACTTCTTATTACCACTGGGAAGAAAATCCTTCATGGTCGTATATATCTTGTCAGCGGTTGGCTTTTTCTCCTTGTATCCCATACTGAAACACGAAGCCAGCGACCCTGAAGCAAACTCCAGCTGTATCGATGAGAAGAGTAATTACGTGTCCGAGTTAGATGCCGAGGTTTCATAAGCTTGCAGATGCAGCAGCTCTGCGCCAGCAGCATAGACTACTGAGTGCATAGACTGCTGAGCGCATATCTTACGTTGACAACAAGATCCTTGTATCCGAAAATTTGCTCCTGTTCGCCAAACATTGAGTATGTGAAAACTGGATTGAATTCAATGATATCCTGATCCTCTTCATCATCGCCACTGCCGGGCGCTGCTTTGACTATTGCAAGAACAGGGATTAACTGCATTGGTTAATCCTTGACTGAACTCTGAGGCTGTTTCTGAAGTGTCTGCTCTCATTCCTTGGGGATTGATGTGAGATGCAGACGATTGGCTGTAAGGCGGTCTTACCGAGGCGGATGTTGACTGCCTCTGATGAGTTTGTGACCCATTGCTTGAGCGAGTTCATGGCGCTAGAATTGAGTCTTTATTGCTGAGTGTGCGGAGGAGGTGAGGGACTGGAAAGGCTGGTTTATTTGAAACAAAAAGCGCGTTCCTGACTGTGGTACTGTGGCTTGTTTGTTGACCACAGCATAAATGAAATACGCGAAACGCGTACAGAAGCCGTCGACCATGGCCAGAACATGTCAGAACGGCCTAACCAACTCGTGCCTCGATCTCCCTAAGCGCGGCCAGACGCGTCTAATAGCTGTTTACCAGCCGTCCTGCCATCGATATGCTCTGTTGCTTACGCAATGTTCTGCCCTATGTCATATACCTATCGGCCCAATCGACTTTCAAAAAGAGAACGTGTTGTGTACACTTGCATGACAGGGAGATTTAACGATGGAAAGGCGAGAAAATCGCGGATGGTATTAGTTTGTTCCTGCGACCGACTGACAGGACCCCGCCCTCCAACCAAGAATTGATCTTATTTTTATCGTCAACAACACGCGGGCTCTGAGCCAGCAATTGAGCTGGGAAACACCATAATGACCTCCTTTGTAGGGCAATACAAAGTGTTTACCGAGGTTCACCCCACTATATATACAGCATCATCCCGCCATTTTTTCTTTCTGTTCTCTTTCATCTCTTTTACACCCACCCTTCAACCTTACAAACACTACACTCTCAACATGTCTGACGCCACCCACAACTCTATGAACGACCCTCGTCCCGCCGATGAGGAGTGCATTGAGAGTAAGCTTGGCGCTCCGTTCTTCGTTACTTCATTGCCATGAAAATTTCTCACACGCTTAAGTCCTCGCACCCATAGTTTTCGAAACTGTCAAGGACGATGTACTAAAGGAGATTCATCGCATCAACCGCGAGGACGACCGCCACGGTCTCCACGAGATGGACAAGCGTAAGAAACCCAAACGGTGTCAACCTAGAGTGGCCACATCTTAATGCGGCATGCGCGGAATTCTCACTTGTTTTACATCTGCTTCATCTTTGTATTGTAGTCAAGCACATCTCCGAGTATTCTCCCATTCTATTTGCCACCGAGGACGTCGCTTTTGGCCGGTAATAATCAAGTGAATCTGTATCGTAGCCTGGCAACTGCAGATTGTGAAAAGTACCCTAACTGTCTTATGGCATAATCTGGCGGTGCTTTTAGTAACTACTTTGCCAAGATCCACCTCGGAGACGAGAAGTACATCCATGCTCGGTAAGTGATACCATCTCTATGCTCAAAGAAAGAGCATATTGGGATAGACCCATCTCTAGACTTTTTTTTTCTTCTCACATCGATGGCTCCATTCATTCCTTGACTTGGAAACATAGTGCCCACAAGGGAAACAATGGCCAGGTCGATTTTTACTCGCTTTTGACCACTCCAGAGTGCGCTGTCTGGGAGAAGGATACTCCTCTTGAGTATTTCATCGATTAAGCGATTCCATGCTGCTGGCACACTGTCGTGACGGTATATTCGCCACCAACTAGCGCGAGCATGAAGGTGCACGTTACCAGTACATGTATATACTTTGTTTATTATGAAATAAAAGCACAATCGACAATTGGCTGTTGGCCTTTAGAAAGACACATCCTTTTTTAAATTCAGGAATGATGTTTATGAAGGTTAGTGTCAAAGGATTTTTATTTTAGGAGTCTGAAAAGACATTTTCGGTGAAGCTTGAGTGGCCGAGCCAGACCCACAAGGTCTCGCGCTTGTGCTCCTTTTACTGAGCGGATGTCGTGAGGAATTTCCCAGGAACAAATTCGCGACACGCCAGCACTTTGTCCATCAGGAAGAAACGCCTGATCGCTGTCTGTTCGCTTTGTCCCTACTCTGCTTTGTCTCCTGCTCGCCAGTCTGTTCAATGGCCTTGTCCCCACTTTGTCTCCACTCTCTGGAATAAATCAAATACGCGTCTAATCCGCTGCCCGATCGTAGATCGAGTAAGCGAAAAGGTCTAAACAACCCGAACAATAAGTACGATTCCTCTGAAAACCCTGAATGTATGCACAAAATGCGGAACTGTGGAGAGCCGCCCCAGGAAATATTAGAGACCAGGACTATTCTATACTGCTCTGCCATGCTTCGTTGTCAAAAGTGTCTTCCTCTCTCGTTCATTCAGAAAGCCTGTGGTCAAAAACAGTGTTGCAACGCCAGTTCCCCTGTTTGCCGCGTTGGAGATGTACAGTTTAAATGTAATTTGAAAGCGCGGAGATCTGGCGTCACAATTTGATCGAATAGTTTGTCAGCAAAAAATAGTCATGGTGACAGAGAGAGCGTGGCGCCAACTGGGCAGATAGGTATAGTAATGTAGAAGGCGAGGAAGAAAGTGCGTGGAGAGAGAGCATGTGCATGAATCAGGTAAAGAAAGAGGCAGAAATAAATAAATACATCGTTTTTTTTTTGCTGAATGACAAATGTCAATGTTGACGCAGATTCGCTCTAGAACTGCATTCATTCTTAAACAGCAGCAGCATCTTCCTCACCCCCCATTCTCTTGTGCACCCTCTTCTAATTCTACCCTCAACTCCCGCACTCTTTGCTCCCTCCTTACTCCATCTGGACCAAGACCACTGCCACTGTCTTCTCGCAGACTTGCCCTGCTACCGAACACGAAGCACGCTCCTTTCACCCGTTTCATTTTTATTAATAAGCATCCGCAACCACTTGCCGCTGAAATCAGCCGATACTCCACAGCAGGCCCCGTCAATCAATACATCATGTCTAAGCAAGCCTCAGTCGACGTCTTTGAAGCCGCAGCTGCCGGCGACCTCGAGATGATCAAGTCCCTTGGACGCATCCACCTCGAAGCTAAGAACGATCGTGGCTGGACTCCGGTACGTTTGTTTCTAATATGATTTCTGCCTTCAACTGCATCCATTCGGCCCCAATTGCTCCCTAAACAAGAATCCGCTGTTTGGCCGAGGCAAACGCTGTGGGGTGCGCACGCCACTTTGCAGTCTGGATAACATTCAGCCGACCGGAGATTCATGTCCGATTTTGAGTTTTGACTGATCGAAGGGCAGAAATGTTTTTTAACGGAATGACCGCACTGTGCATTTCCCATATTTAGCTGATGTTCGCGGCACGCTATGGTCACGCCGCCGTTGTCGAATACCTCCTGGCCAACGCCAAGGTCGATCACGCCGTTGAGAACAAGGACGGCAAGACTGCTGCAGAGTTGGCCGAGTTCTGGGGCTCGACAGAGGCCGTTGCCGTCTTTGATCGTTTGGCACCCAACAAGAAAAAAGTCCAGCACAGCATCGGATCGCCTTTTGCACCATCCGTTGACCCTATGGCGGCCGGAGCCGGTATTATTACTGCGGGCGGTAATGGGCAAAAATCGGGGATTGCAGATTGGTGGAAGGCACGCACCGTGCAGAAGGCCAAGCCTTTGCATTTTACAGGAGCCACTCATAACAGGTATACGAAAACAAATAACTGTTGCCCAGATAACCGGATCGCTTGAAGAGTGAGCCACGCCTAACTGCTTTATTCGTTCGGTGTGATAGATTGAGCTTCTTGAGGACAGATAAAGAGTATCTCCAGGAATCTGTGAAGGCATCCTCGACTAGATTCTTGATCCTCGCCGACCACGGACTCATGTTCAAGTCCACAACCAAGGATCTGGCTTTCGCGAGCTATGAAGACATCAAAGGCCTGATCGGCAATGACCCTTTGGACAACCTGCCTGAGGGATTGGCTCTCGTGTTTTTGGGAGCCGACGAAACCGGATCCGAGCAACCACAGCAGGAGGGCGAGGTTCTGGTCCGAGGGCGCCGTGGTATTGGATATTGGGCGTTGGACATGTCAGCCGGTGGACCTACGTCTACTCAGGAGCTCAAGGACGCTGTCAAGTCGTTCACGGATTCGTTCAAAGAGAAGCATGGCCACTACATGGCCGAGATGCGTCCTGCTGCTTTTGGGCTGTCTTTCCAAGAGAGTGGGCTGGTTGCGCAGGCAAGGTCAGTTGTGGACTGGAACAAGAGAAATAAGTTTTGCGCGGGATGTGGACGAAAAAACATTTCCTTTGATGGTGGTCATAAAAGGACCTGTCCTTCTACTGTTACGAAAGGCGGAGAGGAAATACGATCGGATTGTTTGGCGCACAAAGGAGTCCAGAACTTTACTTACCCACGCACTGGTAAGAACCTTTTGATGCGATTGCAGAGCGGCAGAATGTAACGCGTCTCAGACCCTCTTATGCTAATAATCTACCATTTCCTAGACCCCGTCGTAATTGTCTGTGTCATTTCTCCCGATGGCGAGCGCGTGCTGCTTGGTCGTCAGGCAGTATGGCCAAAAGGCATGTACTCATGTTTGGCTGGCTTCGTCGAACCAGGAGAGTCTGTCGAGGAGGCTGCCAGGCGTGAGGTCAAAGAGGAGTCAGGCATCCGTCTCGGCCATGTCATGTACCACTCGTCGCAGCCGTGGCCTTTCCCCAACTCGCTTATGATGGGCTGTCATGCTGAGGCGTTGAACGAAGACCCTAATGTGACCATGGAGGACAAGGAGCTCGAGGACGCCAAATGGTTCACAAGATCACAGATCCTGGATGCCATCAAGGTCTCAAAGGTCGCTGTGTGGGGTAAACCTTCGGAGGATAACTCACTCAGATTGCCCCCTGCCACTGCTATCGCGCACCATATTTTGAAGGCTTGGGCCACGCAGGAAGGAGATATCCCCCTTTCTAAAATGTAGATAAAGAGATAAAGAGCTTTAGATTAAAGGACATTCTGTCAGTATATTTACGTGGTTGCGTGCTAGGCTTCAAGAACCCACACAGGTCAGAAATATGAGACATACGCTCGATCCCTCGACCTTTTTTTTTAGACCTGATTTCGCGGCGCACGTGATTTTTATGAGTAAAAATACAGCTTCAGATGCATGCCACACTGGATCATCTTTCAACAGCAAGGAAACAGCAGTGTTTCATCATGCCGGACGAGGAAATGTCGACCACAAACAACTGGGATGAGACCATGGAGATGGCATTGTTCTATGCGGCCATCAAATTTAAACCCGTCGGTACGACCCTCTCGATCCACTCGTAAACCAAATCACTGTACACGGATTTACAGGACGAAGCAAAGCACGTTGCTCAAACTGTACTTTCCTCGTTTTTTTTAATGACGCTCCTATTAGGGATGCACAAGCATTTTCGGATGATCAACCTCCACAGACACTTCAACAAACATTCGCATACACCCTGCACGATAGCAGAGCTTTGGGAGAAACTGGGTACCATGTATGATCTACAGACGCTGGACGAACGAGTAAGTCATTGGCGCACCATTGGATACAACGATCCAGAAATAGGCGGGATCCTTAAACACCAGCACCAGCACTATCGCTAACCGTAACTCTTATTTCAATCTACGGTCAATGTTTGTGTCAAATCTAGGAGGACTCTGCGATGTTTGTAGATGAGGATGACGAGGATGATGACGGTGAAGAGGAACGGGATATTAGTTTTAAGAACAGCGAAGAATTTGTTTTGCCTCTACACGAATTCGACCATCTCGTCCCAGATGTTGCCAGAGAACCTTCTAGGAACCCTTCACCATCGCCCATAAGGAGTACGAGGGCGCATCGTGAAGGATCTCAGACGTCATCCATTGCAGATTCAAGTCGCGCGTCCTCACCCGAAGAAGATGATGGTATGCCCTCACGAGGCCAACTACCTTTATGTTTGGACATTGCGGCTTAGAGAGTAATTCTAACATTCGTTTGATTTGCCTCATATTTGATACGCGTTCGGAAAAAAAAAGCTGCGCCAAGGAAGAGGCGTACATCACGGGCGACCAAAAAATCAGACGTAAACGAGACCCCTAGTCCAAGGACGTCGTCCGCGACTGCTTCATCAACCAGACGCGCGACGCGTGCGAAGGCGGAGCCTGTCCCTGTCACTCGCGGTCGTAAAACTGGCAAGAAGGTAGGCAAACAAAAACCAAATAGGCAAGCAGAGGAACAAAAAATGATGGCAAGCTTTAACATTTAACCCAAAAAAAACTGTTATTTTGCTATAACGTTGATAGTGAATCGAGTTCGACAAACGCTGACAAAATGGGACAACTGGGAATGGCGAGTTTTGCATCTCATGGTAGCCCCTCCGATATATACAGCATCATCGCCTTGGCGATCTCCTAACACGTTACTTTAGTAATAAACTGTACCATAGCAAGACCCTTGGTTGTCGTCGCTCGCTTTCCTTGGAAGCGAACAGATTGAAATTGCCAGCACATTCTATCGTGAATGAATGGTATCAAACGCGTTCACTCAGTAGTATCACGCGTGTGCCTAACATGCGTGCCTTGCATCATACTCGAACTCGAACAGACGCCATTCTCTGCACTCGGTAGGCAACGTCTCTTTAGGCGCCAGCTCTATATTGTATTACGTCTCTTAATGAACTCCATGCTACCATGCTATAACTACTCTCAGAGTGCTGGCACCACGCAGTATTCATACCAGTAATACCGCGCCTATCGCTATACCTATGGAAACCCCGAGCCTTGATGCAGAAAACTTGTAGGGAATTCCAGAGACGACTGCCGGAAAAGAAAGGAAGGGAAGGAGGGAGTGAAAGAGATTGAGATGATGAGAAATGACATTGTCAAGGCATCAGCATGAATCCCACCTTTCACTACAGTGCCATAGTGTAAAATGGGCATGCGGGGAACTCTTGCGAAGTGCGTTTTCATTGTGCCGCGTGCTGAAGGGAATACACGCCTTTTTCACTCTCGAAAACGCATAGGAACACCGTGGCACAAGAGAGAAGACACGCATTCTGTTTAGTTGTTTTTTGCGCCCTCATTCACGAGCTCTACGCGCGAACATGCACGACGTAATAAAACGCCGATTTTACTTTTGAAGAGATGACAAAGACATGGGACACATAAGGGTGTATCACCGAAAAAAAAGGGTAGTCAACGAATCGGTCGCAATATGGCACGAGTTATATTTTCGAACATAACATAAAAAAGTCGAACATACAGGATGTTATATCACGGTAAATAATAACGAAAACTAGATGCGCTTTCTAGCTTTCGTTATTTTTTTTATTTTCGAGGCATTGAGAAGGAATGACAAGAACGTGAATGGAATAACTTTCTTTTAACTTTTGTCAAAAAAGTGGAAAGATATTCCTTACTTGCCGATCTTGATATCAGCGCAAGAAGTGTACCACTCGCCGGGGTTCAACATCCAGCGCCACTGGAGCAAGTACGTACCCGAGGCGCGGACAGGGACCTTGAAACATCCACCGCAGGCACGACGATCCTCGTTAGGACCGGGAATGCAGTTCTTGTAGGGCAATTTCGCAATAGTGTTCTTGAGCAGCTCTTGCTGGGAGACATCCTTGCCGTTACGACGCTTGGACAGGTTGATCTGGACCGGGTTGTTGGGATTGTTTACCACGGCGTGGTTCTTGGAGGGCCAACGGACGCAGAGAGTGTCACCGACAGTGGTGGTGGTCATGCGGCCGTACTGACCGCCATAGGCCGCCGAAACAGGGTTGGCACGGGTCTCATTCGAGCCATGCTGTTGGCCATCCTTGAAATCCGCGCAGGGCAAAGCAAAGTTGGGGTTGTTGATGTCCTGCTGGTAGTGGCGGGGAGGGTAGTTTGAGTCGAGGGAGCCAAACGGCTTTCCAAGAGGGTAGCGGCGGGCATAGCCGAGGCATTTGCCGCCTTTATCGGTCCAGTCCTTGGTCTTGGCATTGTTGAACTTCCAGTCAATGCAATCGGCCCAGGAATGGGCTTCAGCCTGAGGAGCGAAGGACGAGAGGACGGCCAAAGAGGCAACGACGAAGACGGTGAAGGAAAACTTGAGAACCATGATGACGAAGTGCGCTTGTTGGGTTTGAAAAAGATGGGATCTTTGTGCAAAAGGGGGAGATACAGTAGATGCTAGGTGGTGTAGCGTGTGGGGGCTGAGCTTTGGGTAAAGGAACCGGGAGGAGGAATTGATGATAGAATAAAAGTAGGTAATGGGGGTTCCCTCGGTGCTTTTATACGTGTTCTTGAGCGATGTCGAAAGAAGCCAGGGCTCAACTAGACTAGTGAATTGTTCAGACTTTGAGACCTAGGCCTGGTGCGCAACCAATGGAGACAATTCATCGGGCATCGGGGAATAGTGGCGACAGGACAGGGATGGGGAGGAACAGTGATCTGCGCGGAGGTGGCGATATGTGGCGTTCTTTGACGGTTTTTACAGAGAGCATACAAATTATTTAATTTAGCTCTTGTGGGAAGTACATTACCAGTATGTGCCTGCACCGGGAAAATCGGGCCTGGTCAGTTGCTGCTGGCATAGAGAGGCGAAATAGCTAGTCTGTAAAAGAGAGCAAGTTCCCGGTGTCTTATTATTTCTCCCTTTGCTCCCAGGCAAAAGAACGAGAGCAAATGAATGAGATTTAATTTTTACCTGGAACATAGAGTTCAATTGGGTGACTGTTTTTACACGAGGCATCATTGAACAGAAGGTACTACAAGCTCAAGCGACTGGAATCTTCAATTGAACTTAACCAAGAGATTCACACTCCATTGCATACGTTCCTATCGACAACACGACAAAGATACGTACTGCATTTCGTTTCCAGCTAAACGCGAATTATCTGGTTTCTCTTGTTCGAACTGGGCTCTGTTGACCGACCATAAAAGCTCCATTGGGCCTGAATTTGCCAAACTTGGCGGATACATCAAAAATGTCGAAAGTCTATGTGTACGGTACTGTATGTACATAGTGCTTCTCTTATTACTGCTAATGTTACACAGCAGAAGCATGGACATATTTTTCCATAACAGTTTTCTATTGGCGTCGAGAAATATTTTATGCACAACCTAGTCTTGTCCTGTTTGCGCAGTGCAACCAAATGTCATGAAATTCATATTCCCTTTATTTGTCTATGGCTCGGGTCCTTCTATCTCTATCCGTTTATTTCTGCCACCTAGATACAAAAAGGGAAAAGTTAGTACTCAGTCCGTATGCATTTGGCAAGCTGCTATTTGCGCGACTGGAAGAAAGTCCTCCTCGATCAGACAATGTACATTTGGTTAGTTGATACAAGATCGTTTGAGCCGTAATTTGTGTCATCATTTTGTGGCAGTCTTTCTTCATCAGGAGTCATATCCAACCGTCAATTCCACCTCGCGCCTTGATCACAATATTCGTGTCATCATGTCAAGTATGCGTTTCGTCCTCTCATTCGTCAACTCCTCTTCGCGCCTTGATCAGTGGACTCCATGCCTCCGTAGGATAGATCCGTCGGATTGCTGAGATTCGTTCCTTGCCTGACGAGGTCAGCTTGTTCAATGTAATATCTGATCTCGCTCGTGAGTTTTAAAGCCATATTTTCTGCAACACGGCTTTCAAATAGCTCTTAATTGTGTGGGAACAGCAGTGCGATGTCCTTGATAAAAAAAAACACCAACTCAGAACTCTGTTTGCGCGATAAATGCTTTGAAAGGAGGCGCTACCGTTTGCTGCAGTGCTAGGGGTCAGGAAAGACTGATTGGAGGGGTTTTTGAAGATCCTCTCGCGCTCAAAGATGTTAAAGACGGCGAATGGCGGTATGGCGAATGGCAAAGAGAGTGATGAGGTGGGGCGGAATGAGTGCCTCCCTGCTCGCTCCTGTAGCATGAATGAATGGGTGATCCCAATGACGAGCACGAGGTGCAACTCCGCTGGAAGAGCCAAAGATACATTTTTTGTTTACATGGCTTGCATACTTCTCACGTTTTGTCTTCTAGATCCAACTGTAGCGCTGTCCTCTGTTTTTATAAAGTGCAGCTGTTGAAGCGGACGCACCTGTGGCCATGGGTCCCATGGACCCCATCTCTACCGCCGAAAAGGGCCAGGATGCACAAGCTAGGAAGGAGCTCGGAGGGATTGTGCTCTCGAAAGAGAATCCATGGAGCAGTCCGAGGTGAAACCCGCGCTTTTAAATCAAAGCAACGTTCAAGACAAAAGCGCGTTTTTCCTTCATTCCGCCGCACCTCACTCTTTCCTCTCCTCCCCTCCCCGCCCGTTCCCCTCCCTATAACCGCTGATACTGAGAGTTTTTATCAACGCTCCCGGATCGAGGCTCTAAAGCCATGACAACCAACGGTCAATACGACAGCACCACGCCCAGCATACTCAACGGAGCTCGCGGCAGAGCAAATAATATCAGTCATGCCAGCAACAGCAGCATGGATACTGGCTCTAGTATCGGATCCAGCTACAATACCGGCAATAGCAAGGACAAGAAGCGCGTCAGCGATATAGCTGCTGATGTGGAGGACAACTCGTCTTCAAAGTTCTTGTACTTACTGATCACTTGTTTGGCGATCGGCGGATTTATCTTTGGCTATGACGCGGGTGTGATTACGGGTGCACTGCTGCCGATCAAGGAAGAGTTTAGCCTCACGAGTCATGTGCAGGAGTTTGTTGTTGGAGGCCAGTGGTCCACTGTCATGACAGTGATTGCGAGAAAGAGGCCGCCGAGCCATTTCCATGAGATCCAGGCTAAGGGTCGGGATGCGAGATAGTCCCTCCTACCACTTGCCCGTGGACATTTCGTGCATTGTTTGTGCTGCTACTGGTGCACAGCAATCAGTATCCCTTCCTTCGATGAACAAAAAAAGCGTTAAAATCTTCTCTGTGCCACCTTTCTATCTCATATAATCAGGAACGACGCTAGGCGCAATCCTGGATGGTCTCCTTGCAGAGGCACTCTCGAATCTCCTTGGTCGCAAGTCGTTGACGCTCCTCTCCTCGTCGATCTTTGTCATCGGAGCAGCTCTCATGACGTATGCCCACCAGTACTGGCTCTTCCTCTTCTTTGGAAGAGTTGTCGTCGAAGTTTGTGTCCAAAAGAAAGAATATCGTCTAGAGTTCATGTTCTGCCCCATCTCTTCGTAACCTTGTGGAGATAAGCGGCTTTTACCCCGTATGGAGATCTACCGAAAAAAAGAAAGAAGACCAACCTCCATTGAGTAATGTTTCCTCTAGTTCTCGCCACTCTTGTTGTTCCTCTGTACATTGGAGGTAAGAAGTATGAGTATCGTGTCTAGAGACCCAACTTTTCTCCGCTAAAGTCCTGGCGTCATGCGGGGTACCACGAAAATAAACAGGAAAAAAGAAACTGACCTTCCACTCCTTGATGTATCCGTCTCTTGTACTGTCGAAACGGAGCTCCCGCCTAGGTTAGTGGTGCACACACATAATACATCTATTGACGTGTGGATGCAGAAGAGGGCTTGGTTTTATGTATATTCACACGCCTTGCAATACCCCCGTCTTTTCTTTTCTTGTTTGTCGCACCACAGCACATATCGTGGATGATTGGTGGCCATGAATGTGCTACTGACTACAGGAGGTAGTCGCATACTTCGTATCGTTCGCAATGACTGATGTTAACGACGGCTGGCGTTGGCGCCACATCACTCTCACCACCAACTTAAAATAAATACTTAAAACTATAAGCCTTCCTTTGGAGGGAGTTCTTCTCGTATCGAGCTTTGATGCAGAAAACTCGTAGAAAATCCCAGAGAGGACTGTCGGAAAAGAAAGGAAGGCAAGGAGGGAATGAAGGAGATTGAAGTAATGAGAGATGATATTGTCAAGGCATTAGCATGACTCCCACCTTTCGCTGTAGTGCCATAGTGTAAAACGGGCATGCGGGGAACTCTTGCGAAGTGCGCATTCTTTCTGAAGGGAATACACGCCCTTTTCTCTCTCAAAGACACACATTCTATTTCGTTGTTTTTGCGCCCTCATTCACGAGCTCAACACGCGAACATGCACGACGTGCTGGGACGCCAATTTCACTTCTGAAGAGATGACAAAGACGTAGGGCGCATAAGGGCATATCACCGAAAAACAAGGCAGCGAATCGGTTACAATATGGCGCGAGTTATATTTTCCATCATGATATAAAAAAGTCGAACATACAGGATGTGACATCGCGACAAGTAAATAATAACGAAAACTAGATGCACTTTCTAGTTCTCGTTACTTTTATTTGTCGTTTTTTTATTTTTTTATTTTCGAGATATTGAGAAGGAATGACAAGAGCGTGAATGGAGTAACTTTCTTTGGACTTTTATCAAAAAAGTGGAAAGATGTTCTTTACTTTTTGGCAATCTTGATATCGGCGCAAGAAGTGTACCACTCGCCGGGGTTCAACATCCAGCGCCACTGGAGCAAGTACGTACCCGAGACGCGGGAAGGGACCTTGAAACATCCACCGCAAGCACGACGGTCCTCGTTAGGACCCGGCACGCAGTTCTTGTAGGGCAATAGCGCGATCGTGTTCTTGAGCAATTCTTGCTGGGAGACGTCCTTGCCGTTTCGGAGCGTGGACAGGTTGATTTGGACCGGGTTGTTGGGATTGTTTACTACACCGTGGTTCTTGGCGGGCCAGCGGACGCAGAGAGTGTCGCCGACAAGGGTGGTGGTCATGCGACCGAACTCACCGCCATAGGCTGCCCTAACAGGGTTAGCACGGGTCTCGTTCGAGCCATGCTGTTGGCCATCCTTGAAATCCGCGCAAGGCAAAGCAAAGTTGGGGTTGTTGATGTCCTGCTGGTAGTGGCGGGGAGGGTAGTTTGAGTCGAGGGAGCCAAACGGCTTTCCAAGAGGGAAGCGGCGGGCATAGCCGGTGCACTTGCCACCATTATCGGTCCAATCCTGCGATGTGGCATTGTGGAACTTCCAGTCAATGCAATCGGCCCACGAATGGGCTTCAGCCTGAGGAGTAAAGGACGAGAAGACGGCCAAAGAGGCAACGACGAATGCGGTGAAGGAAAACTTGAGAACCATGATGATGAAGGGCGCTTGTTGGGTTTGAAAAAGATGGGATCTTTGTGCAGAAGGGGGAGATACAGTAGATGCTAGGTGGTGTAGCGTGTGGGGGCTGAGCTTTGGGTAAAGGAACCGGGAGGAGGAATTGATGATAGAATAAAAGTAGGTAATGGGGGTTCCCTCGGTGCTTTTATACGTGTTCTTGAGCGAGGTCGAAAGACGCCAGGGCTCCGGAATTAGGCTAGTGAATTGATCAAACCTCGAGACCTAGGCCTGGTGCACAACCAAAGGAGACAATTCATTGTGGAATAGTGGCGACAGGACAGGGATGGGGAGAAACAGTGATCTCGAGGAGGTGGCGATATGTGGCGTTCCTTTACGGTTTTTACGGAGAGCATAAAAAATATTTAATTTAGCTTTGGTGGGAAGTACAGTACATGTACATTACCAGTCTGTGCCCGCACCGGGAAAAACGGGGCCTGGTCAGTTGCTGCTTGTATAGAGAGGCGAAATAGCTACTGTAGTCTGTAAAAGAGAGCAAGTTCCCGGGGTCCTATTATTCCTGTTTATGCTCCCATGCAAAAGAACGAGAGCAGATGAATGAGATTCTGGAACAAAATTCAATTGGGTGACTGTTCGAACACGAGGCATCATTGAACATCATTGAACAGAAGGTACAAGCTCAAGCAACTGGAATCTTCAATTGAACTTAACCACTCCATTACATACGTTCCTGTCAACAACACGACAAAGATACGTACTGCATTTTGTTTCCAGCTAAACGCGTTTCTCTTATTTCTCTTCTTCGAACTGGGCTCTGTTGACATACATATCATAGAAGCTCAATTGGGCCTGAATCTGCCAAACTTGGCGGATACATCGAAAATATCGAAAGGCTATATGTACGGTATTGTATGTACATAGTGCTTCTCTCATTACTGCTATTGCTACACAGCAGAACTATGGACATATTTTCCCATAACAGTTTTCGATTGGCGTCGAGAAATATATTATGCACAACCTAGTCTTGTCCTGTTTGCGCAGAGCAACCAAATGTCATGAAATTCATATTCTCTTTGCTTGTCTATGACTCGGGTCCTTCTATGTCTATCCGTTTATTCCTGCCACTTAGACGCAAAAAGGGAAACAAAAAATAAAAGTTAATGTTCAGTCCGTGTGCATTTGGCAAGCTGCTATTTGCACGACTGGAAGAAAGTCCTCCTCGACCAGACAATGTGCATTTGGTCAGTTGATACGAGATAGTTTGAGCCGTAGTTTGTGTCATCGTTCTGTGGCGGCCTTTCTTCATCAGGAGTCAAATATTCAACCGCCAATTCCACCTCGCGCCTTGATCAGAATATTTGTGTCATCATGTCAAGTATGCGTTTCGTTCTCTCATTCGTCAACTCCTCTTCGCGGCTTGATCAATGGACTCCCTCCGTAGGATAGATCCATCGGATGGCTGAGATTCGTTCCTTGCCTGACAGGGTCAGCTTGTTCAATGTAATATCTGATCTCGCTCGTGAGTTTCAAAGCCATTTTTTCTGCAACACGGCCTTCAAATAGCCCTTCATTGTGTGGGAACAGCAGCGCGATGAAAAAAAAAACATCAACTCAGAACTCTGTTTGCGCGCTAAATGCTTCGAAAGGCGGTTCCATCGTTTGCTGCAGTGCTGGGGGTCAGGAAAGACTGGTCGGAGGGGTTTTTGAAGATCCTCTCACGCACAAAGATGTTGAAGTTGGCGAATGGCGGCATGGCGAATGGCAAAGAGGGTGATGAGGTGGGGCGGAATGAGTGCCTGCCTCCCTACTCGTTCCTGTAGCATGAATGAATGGGTGATACCAAAGACGAGCACGAGGTGCAGCTCTACTGGTAGAGCCAAAGATACCTTTTTCGTTTACATGGCTTTCATACTTCTCACGTTTTGTCTTCTAGATCTAACTGTAGCGCTGTTCTCTGTTTTGATAAAGTGCAGCTGTTGAAGCGGATGCACCTGTAGCCATGGGTCCCATGGACCCTATCTCTACCGGTTAAAAGTGTTAAGATGCACAAGCTGGGATTGTGCTCTCGAAATCAAAGACAAAATCGCTTCTTTCCTCCATTCCCCTCACTCTTTCCTCTCCTCTCCTCCCCGCCCGTTCCCCTCCCTATAGCCGCTATAATCAAAGTTCTTGTCAACACTCCCGGGTCGAGGCTCGAAAGTCATGACAACCAACGGTCAATACGACAGCACCACGCCCTGCATACTAAACGGAGCTCGCAGCAGAGCAAACAGTATTAGCTATGCCAACAACAGCAGCAGGAATACTGGCTCAAGCACCGGTGTCAGAAACAACACCGGCAATAACAAGGGCCAGAGGGGCGTCAGCGATATAGTTGCTGATGTGGAGGACAGCTCGCCTTCAAAGTTCTTGTACTTACTGATCACTTGTTTGGCGATCGGAGGATTTCTCTTTAGCTATGACACGGGTGTGATTACGGGTGCACTGTTGCCGATCAAGGGAAAGTTTCGCCTCACGAGTCAGGGGCAGGAGTTTGTTGTTGGAGGCCAGTGATCCACTTATGGTATCGAGCTCAGAAAACTTGTAGGAAATTCCGAAGAGGACTGTCGGAAAAGAAAGGAAGGGAAGGAGGGAGTGAAAGAGATCGAGATGATGAGAAATGATATTGCCAAGGCATCAGCATGACTACCACCTTTCACTACAGTGCCATAGTGTAAAATGGGCATGCGGGGTACTCTTGCGAAGTGCGTATTCTTTGTTCCACGTGCTGAAGGGAATACAATCCTTTTTCATTCTCGAAAACTCATGGGAATGCTGGGGTACAAGAGAGAAGACACACATTCTGTTTCGTTGATTTTGCGCCTTCGTTCGCGAGCTCAACACGCGAACATGCACGACGTGCTGGGGCGCCGATTTCACTTCTGAAGAGATGCCAAAGACGTAGGGCGCATAAGGGTATATCACCGAAAAACAAAGAAGCGAATCGGTTACAATATGGCGCGAGTTATATTTTCCATCATGATATAAAAAAGTCGAACATGCAGGATATGACATCGCGACAAATAAATAATAACGAAAACTAGAATGCGTTTTCTAGTTTTCGTTACTTTTATTTGTCGTTTTTTTTATTTTTCTTTATTTTCCAGATATTGAGAAGGAATGGCAAGCGCGTGAATGGAGTAACTTTCTTTGGACTTTTATCAAAAAAGTGGAAAGATGTTCTTTACTTTTTGGCAATCTTGATATCAGCGCAAGAAGTGTACCACTCGCCAGGGTTCAACATCCAGCGCCACTGGAGCAAGTACGTACCCGAGACGCGGGAAGGGACCTTGAAACATCCACCGCAGGCACGACGGTCCTCGTTAGAACCCGGCACGCAGTTCTTGAAGGGCAATAGCGCGATCGTGTTATTGAGCAATTCTTGCTGGGAGACGTCCTTGCCGTTACGGAGCGTGGATAGGTTGATCTGAACCGGGTTGTTGGGATTGTTTACTACACCGTGGTTCTTGGAGGGCCAGCGGACGCAGAGAGTGTCGCCGACGGTAGTGGTGGTCATGCCACCGAACTCACCGCCATAGGCCGCCGAAACAGGGTTGGCACGGGTCTCATTCGAGCCATGCTGTTGACCATCCTTGAGATTCGCGCAGGGCAAAGCAAAGTTGGGGTTGTTAATGTCCTGCTGGTAGTGGCGGGGAGGGTTGTTTGAGTCGAGGGAACCAAACGGCTTTCCAAGAGGGAAGCGGCGGGCATAGCCGGTGCACTTGCCGCCGTTATCGGTCCAATCCTGCGATGTGGCATTGTTGAACTTCCAGTCAATGCAATCGGCCCACGAATGGGCTTCAGCCTGAGGAGTAAAGGACGAGAGGACGGCCAAAGAGGCAACGACGAAGACAGTGAAGGAAAACTTGAGAACCATGATGATGATCGGCACTTGTTGGGTTTAAAAAGGGTGGAATCTTTGTGTAGAAGGGGGAGATATAGTAGATGCTAGGTGGTGCAGTGTGTGGGCGCTGAGCTTTGGGTAAAATAACTGGAAGGAGGAATTGATGAGAGAATAAAAGTAGATAACGAGGGGTTCCCTCGGTGCTTATATACATTTTCTTGAGTGAGGTTGAAAAAACGCAGGGTCCCGGAATTAGACTAGTGAATTGTTCAAACTTCCAAACCTAGGTCCAGTGCGCAACCGAAGGAGGCAATGCATCGTGGAATAATGGCGACAGGAGAGGGATGGGGAAAAACAATGATCTGCGATATGTGACGTTCCTTGACGGTTTTTACAAATTATTTAATTAGCTTTTGCGGGAGGTACATTATCAGTCCATGCCTGCACTGAGAAAAACGGGGCCTGGTCAGTTGCTGCTGGCATAGAGAGGTGAAATAACTAGTCTGTAAAGGAAAGGTAGTTCCCGGGGTTTTGTTATTCCTCCCTATTCTCCCAGGCAAAAGAACAGGAGCAGATGAATGAGATTTAATTTTTACCTGGTGTATTGCCCATTTCATAAATTTCTGAATGTGATAATACGGTCGACTCGATAAGATGATCCCCGATAATATTATTTTTACTTGGCCTCTGTCTGACTAAATGAATTGCTGCGCAGGGCCTGATAGCCTTTAACTAAATCCCCACCCACGAAGAGTTTGTAATAATATTTATCATGGCGTTTCCAGCAGAACTAGAATGCGGGAAACATTAGTGCAAGTTGGTTGCGGAAAAAAAGATATGCCCGTGGCCACCAATTCAACTTTACAAGGACCCGATAAAAATCATTTTAGGACCGGCTTTAATATCACCGCTGCTGATAAATAAAAAAATTCGTCAAGTAATTTTTGAAATAGTCAATAGTTAGGCATCATCGAGTAGAAGGTACAGGCACAAGCAGCAGGAATCTTCAATTGAACTTTACGAAATAACGTCCAAGAGATCCACTCTCCATTGCATACGTTCCTGTCGACGACACGACAAAGATACCTACTGCGTTTTGTTTCTAGCTGAACGCGAAATGTCTGGTGTTTCTCTTATTTCTCTTATTCGAACTAGGCTTTGCTGACCTATCATAGAATCTCAATTGGGCGCTCTTTCGTCCTGAATCAGCTATACCCTTGGCGGATACATCGAAAATGTCGATAGGCTATATGTACGGTACTGCATGTACATAGTGCTTGTCTCATTGCTGATATTGCTACACAGCAGAAGCATGGACATATTTTCCCATAACAATTTCTGGTTGGCGTCGAGAAACATGATATGCACAACCTAGTCTTGTCCTGTTTGCGCAGTGCGACCAAATGTCATGAAACTCATATTCTCTTTATTTGTCTATGGCACGGGTCCTTCTATGTCTATCCGTCTATTCCTGCCACCTAGACACAAAAAGGGAAACAAAAAAGAAAAGTTAGTGCTCAGTCCGTGTGCATTTGGCAAGCTGCTATTTGCGCGACTGGAAGAAAGACCTCCTCGATCAGACAATGTGCATTTGGCCAGTTAATACAAGATCGTTTGAGCTGTAGTTTGTGTCATTATGCTGTGGCGGCCTTTCTTCATTAGGACTCAAATGTTCAACCGTCAATTCCACTTCGCGCCTTGACCAGAACATTTGTGTCATCATGTCAAGTATGCATTTCGTCCTCTCATCCGTCAACTCCTGTTCGCGCCTTGATCAGTGGACTCCGTGCGTCCGTAGGATAGATCCATCGGATTGCTGAGATTCGCTCCTTGCTTGACAGGGTCAGCTTGTTCAATGTAATATCTGATCTCGCTCGTGATTTTTTAAGCCATTTTATCTGCAACACGACTTTCAAATAACCCTTTATTGTATGGAGCAGCAGCACGACGTCCTGGATAACAAAAAATACCAGTCGTTACGCCAACTCGGAACTCTGCTTGCGTGCTAAATGCTTTGAAAGGAGGTTCCACCGTTTGCTGCAGTGCTTGGGGTCAGGAAAGACTGGTATGAGGGGTTTTTGAAAATCCTCTCACGCTCAAAGATGTTGAAGTTGGCGATTGGCGGTATGGCGAATGACAAGGAGGGTGATGAGGTGGGGCGGAATGAGTGTCTCCTTGCTTGTTCCTACAGCATGAATGAATGGGTGATGCCAAAGACGAGCGCGAGGTGCAGCTCCACTGGAAGAGCCAAAGACACGTTTTTTTTTTTTTTTTTTACATAGCCTGCATACTTCTCACGTTTTATCTTCTAGATCCAGCTGTAGCGATGTCATCTGTTTTGATAAAGCACGGCTGTTGAAGCCGACGCACCTGTAGCCATGGGTCCCATGGACCCTGTTTCTACCAGCGAAAAGGGCCAGGATGCACAAGCTAAGAAGGAGCTCGGAGAGATTGTTCTCTCGAAAGAAAATTCCAGGGAGCGGAACCGGCGTTTTTTAAATCAAAGCAATGTTCCAGACAAAATCGCTTCTTTCTTCCCTTCCGCTACATCTTACTCTTTCCTCTCCTCCCCTTTCCTCCCGCCCGTTCCTCTCCCAATAACTGCTAATACTCAGAGCTCTTGTCAACGCTCCCGGATCGAGGCTCAAAGGCCATGACAACGGACGGTCAATACGACAGCACCACGCCAAGCATACTCAACGGAGCTCGCAGCAGAGCAAACAGCATTAGCTGTGCCAACAACTGCCGAATGGATACTGGCTCAAGTATAAGTTTGACTTCACGGGTCAGGAGCAAGAGTTTGTTGTTGGAGGTTAGTGGTGTAACGTCACGACAGTGATTGAGAGAAAGAGACCACTGAGCCATTTCCATGGGAGCCAGGCTAAGGGTCGGGATGCGAGATCACCCCTACCACCACTTGCCCTTGGACATTTCGTACTTTATTTGTGCTGGTATTGGCGCGCAGTAATCAATATCCTTTTCCTCAATGAACAAAAAGGCGTTGAAATCTTCCCTGTGGCACCTTTCTATTCTATTCCATATAATCAGGAACGACGATGGGCGCGATCCTGAGTGGTCTCCTGGCAGAAGCACTCTCGGAGCTTCTTGATCGTAAGCCGGTGACGCTCCTCTCCTCGTCAATCTTTGTCATCGGAGCAGCTCTCATGTCGTTTGCCCACCGGTACTGGCTCCTCCTCCTCCTTGGAAGAGTTGTCGTCGAAGTTTATGTCGGCAAAAAAGAAAATCATCTAGAGTTCATATTCTGCCGCATCTCTTCGTAACCTTGTGGAGATAAGTGGCTGTTCCCCCGTACGGCGATCTACCGAAAAAAAGAATGAAAACTAACTTCCATTGAATAATACTTCCTCTAGTTCTCGCTGCCCTTGTTGTTCCTCTGAACATTTGAGGTTAGAAGCTTGAGAATCGTATCTGGAGACCCAACGTTTCTCGGCTATAGTCCTAGTTTTATTTAGAGTACCAGGAAAATATACAGGAAAGATGAAACTAACCTTCCGCTCCTTGGCGTATCCGTTTCTTGTACTGTCGAAACAGAGCTCACGCCTCGGTTAGTGGTGCACGCACATAATACAGCTATTGACGTGTGGATGCAGAACAGGGCTTGGTTTTATGTATATTTACACGCCTTGCAATGCCTCTGTTTTTTCGTTTCTTATTTGTCGCACTACAGCGCATATCGTGCACGATTGGTGACCGTAAATGTGCTACTGATCACAGGAGGTAGTCGCATACCTCGTATCGTTCGTATTGACTTGTGTCAACGACGGCCGGCATTAACGCCACACCACTCTCACCACCAACTTAAAAAAATACTTGCAAACGTAAGGCCTCCTCCGGAGGGAGGTCTTCTGGCATCGAGCCTTGATGCAGAAAACGTATAAGAAATCCCGGAGAGGACTGCGGGAAAAGAAAGGGAGGGAGGCAGGGAATGCAAGAGATCGAGAAATGACATTGTCAAGGCATCAGCATGCCTCCCACCTTCCGCTGTAGTGCCATAGTGTAAAACGGGCATGCGGGGAACTCTTGCGAAGTGCGTTATCTTTGTGCCACATGCTGAAGGGAATACACGCCCTTTTCACTCTCGAAGCCACACATTCTGTTTCGTAGTTTTTTGCGCCCTCATTCACGAGCTCAACACGCGAACATGCACGACGTGCTGGGACGCCGATTTTACTTCTGGAGAGATGACAAAGACATGGGGCGCATAAGGGTATATCACCGAAAAACAAAGGTTGTAAACGAATCGGTTGCAATATGGCG
>MU616622.1:43459-60938 GCA_025201705.1 Dissophora ornata
CCGTGGTTCTTGGAGGGCCAGCGGACGCAGAGAGTGTCGCCGACGGTAGTGGTGGTCATGCCACCGAACTCACCGCCATAGGCCGCCGAAACAGGGTTGGCACGGGTCTCATTCGAGCCATGCTGTTGGCCATCCTTGAGATTCGCGCAAGGCAAAGCAAAGTTGGGGTCGTTAATGGCCTGCTGGTAGTGGCGGGGAGGGTTGTTTGAGTCGAGAGAACCAAACGGCTTTCCAAGAGGGAAGCGGCGGGCATAGCCGGTACACTTGCCGCCGTTAGCGGTCCAGTCCTGCGATGTGGCATTGTTGAACTTCCAGTCAATGCAATCGGCCCACGAATGGGCTTCAGCCTGAGGAGTGAAGGACGAGAGGACGGCCAAAGAGGCAACGACGAAGACAGTGAAGGAAAACTTGAGAACCATGATGATGATCGGCACTTGTTGGGTTTAAAAAGGGTGGAATCTTTGTGTAGAAGGGGGAGATATAGTAGATGCTAGGTGGTGCAGTGTGTGGGCGCTGAGCTTTGGGTAAAGGAACCGGGAGGAGGAATTGATGATAGAATAAAAGTAGATAATGGGGGGTTCCCTCGGTGCTTATATACATTTTCTTGAGCGGGGTCGAAAAAGGCAGGGCCCCGGAATTAGACTAGTGAATTGTTCAGACTTCTAGACCCAGGTCTAGCGCGCAACCGAAAGAGGCAATTTATCGTGGAATAATGGCGACAGGACAGGGATGGGGAGAGAAACACAGACGTAAGCAGTGATGTGCGAGGAGGTGGCGATATGTGGTCTTCTTTGGCGGTTTTTACAAATTATTTAATTAGCTTCTGTGGGAAGTACATTATCAGTCCATGCCTGCACCGAGAAAAACGGGGCCTGGTCAGGTGCTGCTGGCATAGAGAGGTGAAATAACTAGTCTGTAAAGGAAAGTAAATTCCCGGGGTTTTATTATTCCTCCCTATGCTCCCAGGCAAAAGAATAGGAGCAGATGAATGAGATTTAATTTTTACCTGGTGTATTGCCCATTTCATAAATTTAAACCAACTCCAAGAACGACTGTGATAATACAGTCGACTCGATAAGATGATCCCCGATAATATTATTTTAACGTAGCCGCTGTCTGAATAAATGTATTTCTGTGCAGAGCCTGATAGCCCTTAACTAAATCCCCACCCACGAAGAGTTTGTAGTAATATTTTTCATGATGTTTCCAGTAAAACTAGAATGCGGGAAAGGTTAGTGCAAGTTGGTTGCGGAAAAAAAGATATGCCCGTGGCCACCAATTCAACTTTACAAGGACCCGATAAAAATCATTTTAGGACCGGCTTTAATATCACCGCTGCTGATAAATAAAAAAATTCGCCCAGAAATTTTTGAAATGGGCATCATCGAGTAAAAGGTACAAGCACAAGCAGCAGGAATCTTCGATTGAACTTTACGAAATAACGTCCAAGAGATCCACTCTCCATTGCATACGTTCCTGTCGACGACACGACAAAGATACGTACTGCATTTTGTTTCTAGCTAAACGCGAGGTGACTGGTGTTTCTCTTATTTCTCTTATTCGAACTAGTCTCTACTAACCCATCATAAAAGCTCAATTTGGCGTTCTTTCGTCCTGAATCTGCTATACTCTTGGTGGATACATCAAAAATGTCTATAGGCTATATGTACGGTACTGCATGTATATAGTGCTTCTCTCATTGCTGATATTACTACATAGCAGAAGCATGGACATATTTTCCCATAACAATTTCTCATTGGCGTCGAGAAACATGATATGCACAACCTAGTCTTGTCCTGTTTGCGCAGTGCAACCAAATGTCATGAAATTCATATTCTCTTTATTTGTCTATGGCTCGGGTCCTTCTATGTACATCCGTCTATTCCTGCCACCTAGATGCAAAAAGGGAAACAAAAAAGAAAAGTTAGTGCTCAGACAATGTGCATTTGGCCAGTTGATACAAGATCGTTTGAGCCGTAATTTGTGTCATCATGCTGTGGCGGCCTTTCTTCATCAGGACTCAAATATCCAACCGTCAATTCCACCTCGCGCCTTGATCAGAATATTCGTGTCGTCATGTCTAGTATGCGTTTCGTTCTCTCATTCGTCAACTCCTCTTCGCGCCTTGATCAGTGGACTCCGTGCCTCCGTAGGATAGATCCGTCGGATCCCTGAGATTCGTTCCTTGCCTACCAAGGTCAGCTTATTCAATGTAATATCTGATCTTGCTCGTGATTTTTGAAGCCATTTTTTCTGCAACACGACTTTCAAATAGCCCTTCATTGTGTGAGAATAGCAGGGGGACGTCATAGATAGCAAAAAAATGCCGGTCGTTACGCCAACTTAGAACTCTGTTTGCGCGCTAAATACTTTGAAAGGAGGCGCCACCGTTTGTTGCAGTGTTGGGGGTAAGGAAGGACAGGTAGGAAGGGCTCTTGAAGATCCTCTCACGCTCAAAGATGTTGAAGTTGGCGATTTGTGGCATGGCGAATGACAAGGAGGGGTGATAAGGCGGGGCGAAATGAGTGCCTCCCTGCTCGCTCCTGCTGCCCTTATTATTCCTCTGTACATTAGAGGTAAAAAGCTTGAGTATCGTGTCTGGAGACACAACGTTTCTCCGCTAAAGTCCTGGCGTCATGTAGGATTTCACGAAAATAAATAGGATAAAAGAAACTAAGCTTCCGCTCCTTAATGTATTAGTCTCTTGTACTGTCGAAATAGAGCACGCACCTAGGTTAGTGGTGCACGCACATAATGCAGCTATTGACGTGCGGATGAAGAACAGGGGTTGGTTTTATGTATATTCACACGCCTTTCAATACCCCCGTCTTTTCTTTTCTTGTTTGTCGCACCACAGCACATATCGTGGATGATTGGTGGTCATGAATGTGCTACTGATCACAGGAGATAGTCGCATATCTCGTATCGTCGGCAATGACTGATGTCAATGACGGCTGGCATTGGAGCCACATCATTCTCACAGCCAACTTAAAAAAATACTTAAAACTATAAGGCCTCCTCCGGAGAGAGTTCGTCTGGCATCCAGCCTTGATGCAGAAAACTTGTAAGAAATCCCGGAGAGGACTGTCGGAAAAGAAAGGGAAGGAGGGAGAGAATGAAAAAGATCGAGAAATGACATTGTCAAGGCATCCGCATGCCTCCCACCTTTCGCTGTAGTGCCATAGTGTAAAACGGGCATGCGGAGTGCGTTTTCTTTGTGCTACCTGCTGAAGGGAATACATGCCCCTTTCACTCTCGAAAACACATGAGAATACCATGGCACAAGAGAGAAGACACGCATTCTGTTTCGTTGTTTTTTGGGCCCTTATTCACGAGCTCAACACGCAAACATTCACGACGTGCTGGAACGTCGATTTTACTTCTGGAGAGATGACAAAGACATGGGGCGCATAAGGGTATATCACCGACCGAACAACAAGGGTGGTAAACGAATCGGTTGCAATATGGCGCGAGTTATATTTCTGGACATGATATAAAAAATTCGAACATATAGAATATGATATCGCGACAAGTAAATAATAACGAAAACTAGAATGCGCTTTCTAGTTTTCGTTACTTTTATTTGTCGTTTTTTCGTTTTTTATTTTCGACGCATTGAGAGGGAATGACAAGAACGTGTGAATGGAGTAGCTTTCTTTGGACTTTTATCAAAAAAGTGGAAAGATATTCCTTACTTGCCGATCTTGATATCAGCGCAAGAAGTGTACCACTCGCCAGGGTTCAACATCCAGCGCCACTGGAGCAAGTACGTACCCGAGGCGCGGACAGGAACCTTGAAACATCCACCACAGGCACGACGATCCTCGTTAGGACCCACCACGCAGTTCTTGTAGGGCAATTTCGCGATCGTGTTCTTGAGCAGTTCCTTCTGGGAGATATCTTTGCCGTTACGGAGCTTGGACAGGTTGATCTGGACTGGGTTGTTGGGATGGAATGCTTGACCGTGGTTCTTGGCGGGCCAGCGGACGCAGAGAGTGTCGCCGACAGTGGTGGTGGTCATGCGACCGTACTGACCGCCATAGGCCGCCGAAACAGGGTTGGCACGGGTCTCATCCGAGCCATGCTGTTGACCATCCTTGAAATTCGCGCAAGGCAGAGCATTGTTGGGGTCGTTGGTGGCCTGCTGGTAGTGGCGGGGAGGGTAGTTTGAGTCGAGGGAGCCAAACTCCTTTCCAAGAGGGAAGCGGCGGGCATAGCCGAGGCACTTGCCACCCTTATCGCTCCAGTCCTTGGTCTTGGCATTGTTGAACTTCCAGTCAATGCAATCTGCCCAGGAATGGGCTTCAGCTTGAGGAGTGAAGGACGAGAGGACGGCCAAAGAGGCAACGACGAAGACGGTGAAGGAAAACTTGAGAACCATGATGATGAAGGGCGCCTGTTGGGTTTGAAAAAGATGAGATCTTTGTGCAGAAGGGGGAGATACAGTAGATGCTAGGTGGTGTAGCGTGTGGGGGCTGAGCGTTGGGTAAAAGAACTGGAAGGAGGATTGACGAGAGAACAAAAGTAGATAATGGGGGTTCCCTCGGTGCTTTTATACGTGTTCTTGAGCTAGGTCGAAATAAGGCAAGGCTCAAGAATTATACTAGTGGAATAATGGCGACAGGAGAGGGAAGGGGAGTGAAACAGTGATCTGCGAAGAGGTGGCGATATGTGGCGTTCCTTGACAGAGAACATACAAATTATTTAATTTAGCTTTTGCGGGAAGTACATTGCCAGTTTATGCCTGTACCGAGAAAAATGGGTTCTGGTCAGTTGCTGTTGGCATAAAGTGGCGAAATAACTAGTCTGTGAAAAAAAGCAAGTTCCCGGGGTTCTATTATTCTTCCATATGCTCCCAGGTAAAAGAACGTGAGCAGATGAATGAGATTTAATTTTTACCTGGTATAATTAGAGTTCAATTGGGTGACTGTTCGAACACGAGGCATCATCGAACAGAAGGTGCAGGAACAAGCAACAGGAATCTTCAATTGAAGTTAACGAAATAACGTCCAAGAGGTTCACCCTCCATTTCATACGTTCCTGTCGAAAACACGACAAAGGTACGTACTGCATTCTGTTTCTAGCTAAACGCGAAGCGTCTATTATGTTTCTTATTTCTCCCAGTCGAACTGGGCTCTGTTGGCCTATCATAGAAGCTCGATTGGGCGCTCTTTCGTCCTGAATCTGCTACATTTTTGGCGGATACATCGAGAATGTCGATAGGCTACATGTATGGTGCTGTATGTATATAGTGATTCTCTCATTGCCGGTAATGTTACACAGCAGAAGCATGGGCATATTTCCCGATATCACTTTCTGATTGGCGCAATGGTTTATAATTTGAATATGGAGCAAAGAGGATGAAGAGTGGGGACCCGGAGAAAAGTGAAAGATGCTCTCATTTTGGATGCAAAGTTTGTATCCGTGGATCCATATGCTAGTCAGTCCTATCATCTGCACACTGCTGGCCGGTCGCAGAGCGTATCCAGGCTATATCCACCAATTGCCAATCCGCGGTTCCAAGCATGAGGATGCCTCTTGCTCTAATGCGTAGCGTGGGTATTCTGGGAGACAGGAGAATGAAATTCCTGAAAGTGCGAGTATCTCTGGAAGAGAGAGTGGTGAAATCCTTTGAAAGTATGCGTATCTCATACCTGGTATGCTCTCGCAATTTTGGCCCAAATTGCGCATGGCAACGGATCGAAGCCCGGAGTTTAATTTTGCCCGATCTTAATGACCGATATAGTATATAGGCTAGAAATCCCTATAATGCAGCATTTGCGATTCCAAAAGACGAATTCCTTATCCCACGTATTAAGTCCGCCCCTGCTAAACTTATTGTGATCACGACATGAGTTTATATGCGCGGATTACATTTGGTCTGTCTAGGCGAACCTCATCTCGGCATCGCACTCAAGATTGCATGGTCCGCACATTACCTGGAGAAGTCAATCAGCGCAAATACCAAATTGAGTTTTAAAGGCAGATACCTTGCCCAAGAGGAGCCTTACCATGTACTGTACATACTTCTTTATCTCGAGAGGTTCAATTTTGACAGAGCAGTGCGCAGTTTTCCTTTAAGACCTTTGGGCACTAATCCACTCGCTGGTCTGTCGGTAGTGTGAGCGTCGGTGAAATTTCGGAACTGCTCTTTGGTCTATTCACATTAAGGGATATCTGGGGCGCTGTAAGCAGTCGGGTAGTCTCGTTGCTTCTGTTTGCTGGGATCAAGTCCGTTGCTCTAAAGATTAATTTCAAAGAACAGCATCTCTCTTCTTTTTTTTTTCTTTCCGGAGCCATTGTTAACGGGTAGAAATATCGGTATCCATCTTTTAGAGAGAAATTAGTGGTGTTGGGAAATACAGGATAACCTGTCCTTTCGCGTTCGAACCGCATGCCGTAAAAGTAAACGTAAATACAAATTGAGTCGGCGTTTGGTCGTGAGGAAACGTACGCGGTCCCAAAAACTGTTAGTCCCGCTCGTACACGAAGAGAAGCCATTCTCTTCATCAAAAATTTTCACCGAGAGAACCGATTATAGTTGCGGAAGTTACAATTTATTGCAAAATCGCTAAGTTAGGGTTTCCAGTCAATTGATTCTTCCACCGACTTGATGAAAGGTCAGCAGTCGCTTTTGGTCAGTCTACTGATATCGGACTTAATTTTTTTACTACGTTGACCTACAAGACCTGAAGAAGTAGGTTGTTTTAATATTCGCAAGCCCAGTCGATCGTCAGTCGACTGGACAGGGTCTGGAGCCAACTGTAAAAGAATCTGTCGGCCGGAAACCGTATTCTAGATGGACGTAGAGTGTTACTTGGATGAAGGAAATGTGGCGACTAACAATAGCTTATATAAATTCGGTTTAATCAGAACGTTATATGGGGGGTGCAGAACTAGCAATCTAATTAATTACTTCCAAAAAAAATTGATTCTTATACGATGGTGCTTGAGCGTGATATTAACAGCCAGTGGGCTTGGGGGAGATTCCTCTACACAAAGTAAATCAAAGTTAGAATAACCTCATTCGAAGCTGAATAAAATAAGTAAAATCGATGGACGATAAGACAAAAACTTACGTGCAGCTGTGAGCTGATCCACCAGTGACGGCAATATTTTGGAAGTTGAATTTGCTGCAATTGGCACAGAGAATGTAGACACCTTTTCCTCTTCCTCTAGCCATGCTGCCGTGAACGTTGTTGATATTCACGTTCGTGATTAGAGAAGCACCGCCTGGATGGCCAGTGGCACCGGCGTTGTTGTAATCCTGCTGGATGATGATGCCGTATTTGTTAATGCCGGATACCGCAATGTCTGTGTAAGTGACGTTGTTGACTCTGCCACCAATTGCGTTGCCATAGGCCTTAATGCGAACAGCATTATCAGAGCTGACGACGGTGCAACGTGCGATCACGACACCATCGACAACAGAATTGTTCTTGATAGATCCCTTTGTGATTCAATTGTGGAATGGGCGAGAATATGAGAATATGAGAATCCGATCGCTTAAAATTGCCTGATATGCCTCACGATGAAATAAAATCTCAAGTATGAAATGTTCACTTACAATTGAAATGCCATGACCGCCGCTGCAATAGCTATCGGTGAAAGCGATGTTGGAGCCGGTGTTAATGGCAAGACAATCGTCGTTATTATAGATTTTGGCGCCGGAGATGGTAATGTCCTTAGAGTTGCCCGAAACATCGATGCCGTCCGTATTGTGGGCAAGGCGATACTTGGGTCCACCTTTTTTTAAACCGACGAAAAAAATCAAATGGGAAACAGTGTGAGGACAAACAATCAAATCAATCAAACATTGAAATCGTTTACATTGGCGAATAAAGGTATAGCTTTGTACTTACGATTGTCAATGGTTACATTCGTAACAGTAAGTCCATTGCAGCCGTTGATTGAGATTGTCTGGACAGGGGACCCAACGACATTTAACCCATTGACCGAACCGCTCATTCCGTTGAACCTGATAAAAATAGGCTTGGGGACGCCACCGTTACCGCCTTTTCCGTCCCAGTATTCCTTAGTTTTGACGGTGATTAGAAATGGAAATGTGATTAGGTCAAGACGACATTGCGTAATTTCGTTTGCAAATATAAATCAAAAGTGTTGAACATACTGGTCCACTGCCATTAAGAGTGCCCTTGGAGCCGTCAACCTTGATGTTAGCACCACCGATGGTCAGGAGAACGCTGTCTCTGTTAAGATTTCCCTTGGCAAAGGTAATGGTGCCGACTGAGAATGAGAGGGTCGATTAGAGTTCATAATTAAAATCAATATCTCTTGGAAGAGAGCAAACTGGAACGAATATAATAGAAAACATCTGCGTAAACGTACTGAAATTGACCGTAGTACCAGTCTTGAGTCCGGTGAGGTCAATCTTCATGTTCGCAGGCACTGTGAAAGGGCCTTGAATAACGATGGCGGTGCAGTTTTTGGCACCGGCGACTTGGTCGTACGACGTCACAGTGCATCCGGCACGTTTCTGGAAAAATGTGGCAATATGTGAGTTCAAGTATCCAAACTGAAGAATTTGAAATGTTGTTGCGATACATACCTCAACGGGACCAGCAATGACGCTGGTAGCCAGGAAGGCAGCAATGATGACAGGAATTCTCATGGTGAAGGAGTCTTGGTGGGTTGAGGATCGCAGTAGTTGTAGTTTGGATAATTTTTTTACGTGCTCGATGCATCGATCTTTTATATTGCGCAAACGATGGACAGGGATCGGGGGAATGTGGCGAAACGATTTGATCTGGGATTGCATGAAAAGTTCTTCGTCGAGATTATGGTTCTCCAAAGAATTAATATTAAAGTGAGAGCCCTTGGTGTAACAACGCACAAAGCTCCATTGTTCACTTGAATAATGGTCATGTGTACGGATGAAGTGCTTGAGAACGAGATATGTGTGTACATATGCATGTATGAACTGGTGGTTCATAATGCGAGTAATGTAAGAGAGACCGGATGAAGTGCAGAAAGAAATCGTCTAAAAGAAGGATATGGGATACGGTGTAACATTTGTTATATTGCGGATACACAGACTGTGGATACACTGAGTGCGGATACAACGCGTGCGGATACAAACGTGCGGATACAAACGTGCGGATGTGAGTGAGCATTCCACGCGATGCTCACAGAATGAAATTGAGCGAGCGCAGCTGGGCGTAACAGTGACGCGTTATGTTTTGTGCACCAACAAGGTCTCGACCAAAGTACATTTTGCAGTTCCTGCAGTACATGCAGAACCAAGGATATACATTCTCAAGGAATGCATTACAAGTCTTCCTGGGAGACTTGGCGCTCACGAAATATTCGTGAACACCCACACGTACCCCCAGGAATAGCCAATCCGAGGAAGGCCGACGGAGTTGAGATTAAAAGAAAAGATATAAATAAAAAGATACCAATATAAAGAAGCTGTATGAGCTTTCGCAGATCGTATGACAGCTAAGTCTTACTCACAAGAAAACGATAAAGCTTTAATTACGAGAGCTGGGATACAGCCGTTGATTGGAGCGCCTCCACCAGCTACAAAGAAGCGGTCCGGACCACCCTGCCAGATGTTGTCTCCTGCCAATGCAAGCAATATAAGTATCTGTAATTACTACCGACCAACTAGGCATGTCATTTGTGTATCATTGATCCCGCTCTCAAGTAAACTTGCCTACGCCCGGGTAATGGTCACCATTGTCATTAATCGCGACAAAGGACATGGCAATATAAATAGTGGGCGCGTCGAGTATGTAATAATAACACTATCCCAACTACAACTGCCACAATCCTCAACTCACTCAACCCAATCTGACTCCCTCACCGTGAGAATTTCTGTCATCCTCTCTGCCGTCCTCTTAGCCACCGCCGTCGTTGCTGCCCCCGTTGAGGTGAGTGTTGCAAACACACCCCAGACCCATCTGGGATACTTGAGTTTCCTGTATTAGCTATGTTGGATTCTCGGCCTAATTTCATTTCCATATTATAACCACCACCAAACAAGAAATCCTTGAACGGTAAACGTGCCACGGCGGACCGCGGCTCGTACACGGTCTCGGGTCTAGGCGACCGCAAGAAGGCCGTCCTGAGAAATGGAGGAAACACCCTTACCATGGCAGTGGCCATGCTGGAGACCGAAAAGATGAGCACTAACTACACCTACGGCGACGGTAAGTCCGGCGACTCTGGAAACTTCGGCATCTTCAAGCAGAACTGGCTCATGATCCGCCAGGCCGTCCCACAATACTCCAAATACACTGGCGCGCAGTGGAACGCCGGAGCAGCACTCAACAGCAACCTCAGCTGGGATGTGAAGGTGCTCAAAGCCGCCCAGTCGAAGTGGGGTATCGATCTCTGGTTCGCCGGGCACCGCAACGGTGAGAGTGGACTCCTAAACCCTAACACCCCGGACATCAAGCGCTACCGCGATGCTGTCTACTGGATCAAGGCTCAGATTGACTCCAACCCCCACTACCGCACCGACGACACCCGATTCTGGGTTAGCGTCCCTGCCATCTAGTTCACAAGCTATATCGCATAGTCAGGTCATCTTAAATAGTTCTAGCCAAATCTCTTAATAAAATTCCTCCTTGTCTCTCATCATTTTTGTCTCAGCATTACCACATAAATCATGGGGGTTTGGAGAACGCTGAATACCGCGCTTGGATTATACTCCAGGGGAGGGAGGAATGAAAAAATTCATTTTGGCCCCTAACCCTGTGAAGAAAGTCCATAGATGATAAAAGCTCGACCCAGAAAGACGCAAGCGAACGCGAGGGGGTCCAAAATAACGAGTAAGCGATAGGGTTGGGGGAAAAAAAGGAGTTGAATTGTGGATCTAAGCTTCCTGTTCATGTATAAAGCGCGTGAGTCTTCCACTATTCCTATTTTCTTTGTCACAGTCCCCTCTCCTTCCTCTCCTCCACAGGTTGTTATCTTATTGCAGTCCACACAATGCAAGGAAAAAACATTATCCTCAGCGGAATCGCCATCCTCGTATCGTTGGCCTCAAGCGTAGCCGCCGAGGGTGTGCAGGCCTTGACGCCAGACACATTTGATTCTGTAAGTCGACGCAACCAAAAAAAAAAAAAAAAAGAGTCTTGAGTTAACCGAGATGGTATGACCTATCACCCAGGTCATTGGATTGAAGCCCGCTCTGGTCGAGTTCTACGCGCCATGGTGTGGTCACTGCCAGGTAAAAAAACCAATCTCTGGCCTTGCGCAACCTGGAAATGATATTTATGTGTCACTAAAACTCCCGTGTTTTATGAATAGAATCTTGAGTCCGTACGTTGTCAACACCGAATTCATCGAAAACTCATTTTAACGGCCTGCAGAATGAATATAATGATCTTTTTAACTCATCTGCGATGGTTGAATTCAATGACAGGTTTACAACGAACTTGGCGAGGCCTTCGCTGAAAAGGACGACAAAGTCTTGATCGCCAAAGCAAACGCCGATGCGCACAAGGAGCTGGGTCGGCGGTTCGGCGTGAGAGGCTATCCCACTATCAAGTGGTTCCCCAGCGGTATCAATAGTCAACCTGAGGAATATTTTGGCGAACGAGACCTGGAGTCCCTGACTTCGTTTGTCACCAGCAAGTCTGGTAAGAGACAAGCACCTTCCAAGCAAACTCTCCTGCGTTTCGTCCCAGTTCTAAAATATAGAAACTCCCTCGAACAACCCGGCAGGTGTTAAGGCAACCGTCAAGAGCCTCTCAGTCGGCAAAACCCCCTCAGTCGTCGAAATCCTCACTGATGAAAACTTTGAACAGATCATTGGAAAGACCGGAAAGACTTATTTGGTTGAATTCTATGCCCCGTGGTGTCATTACTGCCAGGCCTTAGGTATTTTATCGCCGCTCATCGTGCATTGTCCCTGTTTCCGTAAACATCCTCGATCAAACTGCTTAGCATTCATACTATTGTTTTCTACCCCCTCAGCTCCCACCTATGAGAAAGTGGCTCGTGACTTTTTCAACGAAAAGAACGTGAGTAGACCAGACCGACCTCAGCTCTGCGATGGCATTCTGTTGCATTATTGATAATGCAGCCTGCATACTGAAACATCACTCTTTCTTTTCTTTATTTTTCTATAGGTCGTAATTGCGAAGATCGACGCGACCAAGGAGACCAAGTCCTCTGACAAGTATGAAGTCGATGGATACCCGACCATCAAGTTATTTGATGCAGAAGGGAATGTCCATGACTACGAGGGTGGCCGCAACGAAAATGATTTTGTCCTATTCATTAACAAGCGAGCCGGCACCAAGCGTATTGCCGGAGGTCGCCTGTCACTGGACGCTGGTCGCATCAAGCAACTCGATGACATCGCAGAAAGGTTTTTGCAGGCCGACTCCCCTGAGGAGAAGAAAGAGTTGAGCAAGGAAGGCATTAAGCTGGCAGAATCCTTGAAGAGCTCGGACGAGAATGCTCAACAGTATGAGCGCCTCTTTGAGAAGGTTTTAGAGTCACCGGAGTTTGTCCAGACAGAGTCGGCGCGTCTGAAGCAGTTGATCAAGTCTTCCACAGCCAGCGAAACAAACATCGACGATCTTTCCATCCATCAGAACATCCTCTCAGCCTTCTCTTCCGGCGATGCTGGCGAAAATGCTCCCGCTGCGCCCAAGGAGGAGCTGTAGAAAATTTCTCAATAAAATTCACTCCACATGCTAAAGGTCATCCAAATTTGCCACTTCTACTATATTTTGGTCAAGGTCTAGTCTGCGTCTTGGTCCTTAAACACAATGAAACCCTGTCAACTTACCGGCAACCTCACTCGCTCCGCTCCAGACGACAATGACATCACAAGCGACGAGGGCGACAGGCAGGATGCTGGAGCTCAACCGTTGGACTCTCCAGATGGACTCCCGGGAACCAGCGCTACATCTGAATACAGAGGCTCAACGACACTAGCAAAGACGTCCAGCAGGCTCAGAAATGAAGAGTCGGATTACGTCGCCATGCTCAAGAACTTAACAGACATATCACAATCTGCACACGAACTCGAGCGGCAGAGACCGGCTATCAAGGAGAGGGCAATCGAGAACAATTGCCGGTATCAGGAAGCGCAGATACGGTTCATCGAGATGCAGACGTTGAAGTTGAAGGCCGAAATGGAGACCGACAAGATGAATTTGGAAATCGTGAAAATTAAGGCGGTGGTGGAAGTTCACCCAAATATTATCGTTACTTTTGTATAGCTAATCGTCTTCTTCGTGGAGCTGCGGCAATAACAGCGAGCCACCTGTTCAAGCCTGCTTGCGCGTTAGTCTCTGCTAAGCAGGAGTCAACTCGTCATCGCCATCGTCGCCACTACCACCGTCACTCTCACTGTTGTCTTCTACAATGGTGTTCCCCACTCTTCTTTCCTCAGCCTCATCCTCTGTCCATCGCTCATGTCGTGATCGCGCTCGTATGGATTGTGAATCCCACTCGTCAAAAGAATATTGCACAGAACAACACAAGCCGCTTTTTGCATTTTTGCCTCGAAGATGCTATAAGCGCCGCTAATATGGAGTCTGATGCGGTGGAGGGATTTAAATGGTCCTTTGAGTAGACCGAAGAAGTCGTATTCCACTTTCGTTCGTGTTCCACTGAGTATTTTGTTAAATTTTAATCTTGTCGCGCGTGAGAGCCCCCTTGTAGGCCGTCATGGGAGAAGTACCGGGGCGGCTCATTATTATTGATAGGTATGGATGGCGTGCTTGAGAACGAGAAATGTGCGTACATTTGCATGTACGAATGGGTGGCTCATAAGTCGAGTAATGTGGGTGAGCGGAATAAGTGTAGAAAAAAATCGTCTAAAAGAAGGATATGACACTCGGTGTAACAGTTGCTATATCGCGGATACACTGAGTGTGGGTACACTGTCACTGAGTGCGAGTACAACATGTGTGGATAGAACGCGTGCGGATACGTCTGTGCGGATATGAGTTAGCATTCCAAGCGATGATCACTCGGTGGTATGATATAGAAGAGCGAGCGCAGCTCGGCGTAACAGTGACGGGTTATGTTTTGTGCACCAACAAGTTCTCGACCAAAGTACATGTCGCAGTTCCTGCAGTATTTGAGCCAAGGATATACATTCTCCAGGAATGCATTACAAGTCTACTGGGCGCGAAATATTCGTGGGCACCCACACGTGCCCCAGGAATCGCCAATCCAAGGAAGTCCGACGGAGTCGAGGCTAATAGTGAAAGATATAAACGAAAAGATACCAATGAAAAGAAGCTGTATGAGCTTTCGCGGAACGTATTACAGCTGAGTTCTATACACAAGAAAACGATAGGGTTTAATTGATGAGATCTGGGAAGCCGGGATGGTCGTTGATTTGATTTGGGATGGTCGTTGATTGGAGTGCCTCCATTAGTCGTCTCCTGCTGGTGCAAGCAATTGAAGTACCTGTAATTACTACAGCCCAAGTAGACACGTAATTCATGGATTATTGGTCCTGCTCTCAAGTACACCTGCCTACGCCAGGGTAATAGTCACCATTGTCATTAATCCCGACAGAGGACACGGCAATATAAATAGTGGTCGCGTCGAGCATGTAACACTAACACTATCCCAACTGCAACTGCCACAATCATCAACTCACTCAACGTAATCTGACTCCCTCACCATGAGAATTTCTGCCATCCTTTCTGCCGTCCTCTTGGCCGCCGCTGTCGTTGCTGCCCCCGTTGAGGTGAGTGTTGCAAACACACCCCAGACCCATCTGGGATACTTGAGTTTCCTGTATTAGCTATGTTGGATTCTCGGCCTAATTTCATTTCCATGTTATAACCACCACCAAACAAGAAATCCTTGAACGGTAAACGTGCCACGGCGGACCGCGGCTCGTACACGGTCTCGGGTCTGGGCGCCCGCAAGAAGGCCGTCCTGAGCAATGGAGGAGATACCCTTGCCATGGCAGTGGCCATGCTGGAGACCGAGAAGATGAGCACTAACTACACTTACGGCGACGGCAAGACCGGCGACTCTGGAAACTTCGGCATCTTCAAGCAGAACTGGCTCATGATCCGCCAGGCCGTCCCACAATACTCCAAATACACTGGCGCGCAGTGGAACGCCGGAGCAGCACTCAACAGCAACCTCAGCTGGGATGTGAAAGTGCTCAAAGCCGCCCAGTCGAAGTGGGGTATCGATCTCTGGTTCGCAGGGCACCGCGACGGGGAGAGCGGATTCCAAAACCCGAACACCGCGGACATCCAGAACTACCGCAATGCCGTCTATTGGATCAAGGCGCAGATTGACTCCAACTGCGTCTACCGCACCGATGACACCCGATTCTGGGTGAGCGTCCCTGCCATTTAGCTCACAAGTTATATCACGTAGTCAGATCATCTTAGATAGTTCCAGCCGAATATCGTAATTAAATACCTCTCTGTCTCTCATTATTTTTGTCTCCAGATTACCGTAGTTCGCATACACAAATCATGGAGGTTTGGAGAACGCTTAATACCGCACTTGGATTATACTCTAGCTTGAACTCGGTTGTCGCTCTATGATTAGGAGCAAAGGATTGCGTGTTTCCAAGAACAGGAGAGTGAGGGATGAAAAAACTTCATTTTTGTCCCTAACCCTGTGAAGAAAGTTCATAGATTCTGGAAGCTCGACCCAGAAATACGCAAGCGAACGCGAGGGGGTCCAAAATATCGAGCAAGTGCGAGAGTTTATCATCTTCCACTATTCCTAGAGTTTGTCCAGACATAGTCGGCGCGTCTGAAGCAGTTGATCAAGTCTTCCACAGCCAGCGAGACAAACATCGACGATCTCTCCGTCCATCAGAGTATCCTCTCAGCTTTCTCGTCCGGCGGTGCTGGCGAAAATGCTCCCGCTGCGCCTAAGGAGGAGCTGTAGAAAGTTCCTCAATAAAATTCACTCCACATGCTAAAGGTGCATCCAAATTTGCCACTTCTACTATATTTTGGTCAAGGTCTAGTCTGCGTCTTGGTCCTTGAACACAATGAAACCCTTTCAACTTACCGACAGCCTCACTCCTTCCGCTCCAGACGGCAATGCCATCATAAGCGACGAAGGCGATGGGCAGGATGCTGCAGCCCAACCGTTGGACTCTCCAGATGGACTCTCGGGAACCACCACTACATCTGAATACAGGAGCTCAACGACACTAGCAAAGACGTCCAACAGGCTCAGAAATGAAGAGTCGGATTACGTCGCCATGCTCAAGAACTTAACAGACATATCACAATCTGCACACGAACTCGAGCGGCAGAGACTGGCATTCAAGGAGAGGGTAATCGAGAACAATTGCCGGTATCAGGAAGCGCAGATACGGTTCATCGAGATGCAGACGTCGTAGCTGGAGGCCGAAATAGAGACTGACAAGATGCAGTTGGAGATCGAGAAAATTAAGGCGCCAGAGATGAAGAGAGCGGAAGGTGAATTGGCGAAGGCGCAGAACACAGGAATAACGTAATATTGATCTTCACAAAATCCACGGAGGAGTCCCGGCGGTGGAAATCCACCCAAATATTATCATTAAAGGACCGTTACTTTTGTATAGCTCATCGTCTTCTTTGTGGAGCTGTGGAAATAACAGAGAGCCGTGTGTTCTCGCCCGCGCATTAGTCTCTGCTGAGTGGGAGACAACTCGTCGTCACTACCACCGCCACTCTCACTGTTGTCTTCTACATTGGTGTTCCCCGCTCTCCTTTCCCCAGCTCCCTCCTCTATCCATCGCTCATGTTTGTGATCGCGCTCGTACGGATTGACAATCCCACTCGTCAAAAGAATATTGCGCAGAACAACGCAAGTCGCTAAATGCATGTTTGCCTCGAAGACGCTATGAGCGCCGCTATTATGGAATCTAATGCGGATTTAGATCGTCCTTTTAGACCGAAGTCGTGTTCCACTTTTGTTCGGGTTCCACTTAAATTTAATCTTGTCGCGCGTGAGAGCCCCCTTGTAGGCCGTCATGAGAGAAGTGGGGCGGCTAATTATTAGTCGTGGGTATGGATGGCGTGCTTAAGAGCGAGATATGTGCATACATTTGCATGTACGAATGGGTAGCTCATAAGTCGAGTAATGTGGGTGAGCGGATGAAGTGTAGGAAACAAATCGTCTAAAAGAAGGATATGACATTCGGTGTAACAGTTGTTATATCGCGGATACACGAACTGCGAGTGCGAGTACAACGTGTGTGGATAGAACGCGCGCGGAAATGAGTTAGCATTCCAAGCGATGCTCACTCGGTGGTATGATAAAGAAGAGAATGAAATTGAGCGGACGCAGCTGGGCGTAACAGTGACGTGTTATGTTTTGTGCACCAACAAGGTCTCGACCAAAGAACATGTCGCAGTTCCTGCAGTATTTGAGCCAAGGATATACATTCTCCAGGAATGCATTACAAGTCTACGGAGTTAAGGTTAAAAGTGAAAGATATAAACGAAAAGATACCAATGAAAAGAAGCTGTATGAGCTTTCGCGGAACGTATTACAGCTGAGT
>MU616622.1:62198-78966 GCA_025201705.1 Dissophora ornata
AAAACTTCATTTTTGTCCCTAACCCTGTGAAGAAAGTTCATAGATGATGAAAGCTCGAGCCAGAAAGACGCAAGCGAACGCGAGGGGGTCCGAAACAACGAACAAGCGCGAGAGTTTAGCATCTTCCACTATTCCTAGAGTTTGTCCAGACAGAGTCGGCACGTCTGAAGCAGTTGATCAAGTCTTCAACAGCCAGCGAGACAAACATCGACGATCTCTCCATCCATCAGAACATCCTCTCAGCCTTCTCTTCCGGCGGTGCTGGCGAAAATGCTCCCGCTGCGCCCAAGGAGGAGCTGTAGAAATTTCCTCAATAAAATTCACTCCACACGCTAAAGGTGCATCCAAATTTGCCACTTCTACTATATTTTGGCCAAGTGTAATCTGCGTGTTGGTCCTTGAACACAATGAACCCCTGTCAACTTACCGACAACCTCACTCCTTCCGCTCCAGACGACAATGAAATCACAAGCGACGAGGGCTATGGGCAGGATGCTGTAGCTCAACCGTTAGACTCTCCAAATGGACTCCCGGGAACCAGCGCTACATCTGAATACAGGAGCTCAACGACACTAGCAAAGACGTCTAACAAGCTCAGAAATGAAGAGTCGGACTACACCCAACTTCCGTTATAATGACATGCTTGTAAAGAGGTTTGGAGGTGTCATCATAAGCGATTGTATGGGAACTTCGTTGCAACGAGAAGAAATTCGTAGTAAAAACTATAATGAGAATTCAAATGGTGTCACTACATGTAAAAAGTCAGTACAGCGGGTGGTATAATAACGGGGTTGACTGTAGAAGAGAATCCTCGGTATGAAATTTGAGCAACCGTATCAGACTCGAGACCTTGTTGGTACACAAAACATAACACGACCAATGTACATTTTGCAGTCCCTGCAGTACTTGAACTAAGGATATCCATTCTCAAGAAATTTATTAAAAGTCTTCCTGGGAAGACTGGGTGCTCGCGAAATATTCGTGGGGCGCCCACGAGTGGCCCAAGAGCCGTCAATCCAAGAACGTCCAACATAATTGAGGGTAAAGTGGAAGATATGAACGAAAAGATACCAATGTAAAGAAGCTGTATGAACTTTCGCTTATCGTATAACAGCAAAGTGCTATACAAAAGAACACGGTAGGGGTTCAATTATGAGAGCTGGGATATGATCGTTATTGGAAGGCCCCCGTTAGCCATCTCCCGTATGTGCAAGCAGTTGAAGTACCTGTCATGACTACAGCCCAAGCATACACGTCATTTGTGTATTATAGATCCCGCTGTCAAGTAAACTTGCCTACGCCAGGGTAATAGTCATCATTGCCATTAATCGCGACAAAGGACACGGCAATATAAATAGTGGTCGCGTCGAACATGCAACAATGACATTATCCTAACTACAACTGACACAATCCTCAACTCACTCAACCCAATCTGCCTCCCTCACCATGAGAATTACTGCCATCCTTTCTGCCGTCCTCTTGGCCATCGCCGTCGTTGCTGCCCCCGTTGAGGTGAGTGTCGCGAACACGCCGCACACCCATCTGGGATACTTGAGTTTCCTGTATTAGCTATGTTGGATTCTCGGCCTAATTTCATTTTCCATATTATAACCACCACCAAACAAGAAATCCTTGAACGGTAAACGTGCCGCGGCGGACCGCGGCTCGTACACGGTCTCGGGTCTGGGCGCCCGCAAGAAGGCCGTCTTGAAAAGTGGAGGAAACACCCTTGCACTGGCAGTGGCCATGCTGGAGACCGAAAAGATGAGCACTAACTACACCTACGGCGACGGCAAGACCGGCGACTCTGGAAACTTCGGCATCTTCAAGCAGAACTGGTTCATGATCCGTCAAGCCGCCCCGCAATACTCCAATTATACCAGCGAGCAGTGGAACGCGGGAGCAGCACTCAACAGCAACCTCAGCTGGGATGTGAAGGTGCTCAAAGCCGCCCAGTCGAAGTGGGGTATCAATCTCTGGTTCGCAGGGCACCGCGACGGGGAGAGTGGATTCCAAAACCCGAACACCACGGACATCCAGAACTACCGCAATGCCGTCTATTGGATCAAGGCGCAGATTGACTCCAACTGCGTCTACCGCACCGATGACACCCGATTCTGGGTGAGCGTCCCTGCCATTTAGCTCACAAGTTATATCTCATAGTCAGATCATATTGTGATTAAATCCCTCCCTGTCTCTCATAATTTTCGTCTCAACATTACCGTGGTTGGGATACATAAATCATGGGGGTTTGGAGAACGCTGAATGTCGCGCTTGGATTATACTCTAGCTTGAACTCGGTTGTCGCTCTACGATTAGAAGCAAAGGATTGCGTGTTTCCAAGAACAGGAAAGGGAGGAAAGAAAAAACTTCATTTTTGTCCCTAACCCTGTGAAGAAAGTTCATAGATGATGAAAGCTCGAGCCAGAAAGACGCAAGCGAACGCGAGGGGGTCCGAAATAACGAGCAAGCGCGAGAGTTTATCATCTTCTATTATTCCTAGAGTTTGTCCAGACAGAGTCGGCACGTCTGAAGCAGTTGGTCAAGTCTTTCACAGCCAGCGAGACAAACATCGACGATCTTTCCATCCATCAGAACATCCTCTCAGCTTTCTCTTTTGGAGATGCTCCTGCTGTGCCCAAGGAGGAGAGTTAGAAAGTTCATCAATAAAATTCACTCCATATGCTATCATTGTTCTTGGCATCAGTCTGCTGCATTGCTGATTGCATTATGCACGTACAAAATATATACGAGTTTTATTGATGAAAGCTTTTATTAGGTATCGATGCAATCATTCCCATCCAATACCCTGCCGTCGCTCGTCCTCCCATCGTTTGAACCACTCATGCATTGTATGTCGACCCTTCTCACTGCCGACACCGACAGTTGGAATGATTTTGAGGATATTTAGCGACCGAACAAATCCTGCGAGCTCACTAAAGCTCGAGTGTTCCGAATACGGAACCGGGTATATCTTGACCGTCGTAGAAGTAAAGCTCGGCTTGAGCTCCAATGTCGTCGGGGTCCTTGCTATAGTCTGTTCGGACGACCCGGTTTCAACAGAGGTATACTTTTTAGATCCCGTAAATGTCCATCCTGTAGGTCGGATTGCAATAAGCCGAGAAAACGTCGGCGAAAGCGAGTCCAGATAATCTTGTAAAGATTCCGGCGACATTTCAGAGCCCATGTGGAGCAAGTGTACCTGAGCCTCCAGTGGATTACTCGTCAACAAGCTCATAAGCTCTGGATCTTCTAGGCACGCCAGGAGCTGTAGCTTGGAATGTTGAACAAACACCTTGCTACCGATAGCCTTTGCGATTGCCATGAAGACCCGCTCCTTGCCGATCAGGTACGTGCCAACGCAGACGACAATCTTATTCTTTTCCTTGGGCTCCTGCCACTGTTGCTTGGATCTGATGCTCTGTGACGTCTTGATCGACATTGAGAGCAGCTTCTCACTGTTTCCTGACTCCTTCTTGAGCCAGCTCTCCATGATGTTGACCTTCTTGGTTACTTTGATAACAGTTTGAGTGGCCGCCTGGCTATTGTGGATACCCACTTCCTTGCAAACAAGACTCGCTGTTTCACGAATAACAAGATCCTGCGGCGGAAACGTGTACCTCGGGTTGCTGTAGGTTGTGTCGAGGTAAAGAATATCAATTGGTAAATTTTGAGGCTGGCGTAGGATTGGGTCCACCGACATCTCTGGACACGCCCTGAAATCACCGGTGTGGAGGTAACGCCGCCGTGGATTCTGCAGATCAAACACAAACAGTACTGATCCGGGACAATGATTGGCGTCCATGAGTCTGACGGTTACGCCATTGATAACTGTTGGTTCGTACATGGGTAGCCTTCTGACGCGTTGTGAATCCACCCTCAAACGACTGATCACAAGGTTGGCGGTGATACTAGAGCAGTAAATTGGTCCATGATTCCAGGTCGCTGTTAAACCTCCATAATGGTCTGAATGGAAGTGCGATAAAAAATATGCGTTGCAGCCCTCAATAGCCCCGTAACAAAATGCATCTACAGTAAAGCTGGTGTCTGCAAGAGCAACATCGACGAATTAGTCAATGTTCAATAGAAGTAGGCGCGACAACGCCATGGAATGCAGATACGACGTTTGAGTATGTACCTGGCATTTTCTTGTAAAATGGGCAAGGCCTTGGGGTCTTTGGTTTGGAATGCCATTTACCCTTATTACCAGGGGGTTGAGTGGCAGTTAGAGCAGTCTTGCCACTGCCTGAACGAGAAGGGAGATTCGTAATAACAGAACGAATAGTTCCGATGATGGAGGACAAAGGGTTACTAGATATTGGCTGCGTTGTTGCTGGTCGCTCCGATGCCGTTGGTATTGGATCAGGAGTAGATCCGTCAAGGCAGCGATTCACATGTGCGTCAGGTGTCTAGCAAAAATGGTAAATATCGAGGTGAGTCCGATGCAATGCTATTACCTTTAAGCGTGAATGAATCCATGACGGGACAGATAAGATTGCTACGCACCATTGTGTCGAGACTCATTAAGTCCAAACCACAGATGGGACAACTGTTCTCAGGTGTCGAGTCTCCAGTCAGACCAGGGTCATGGTCTATTTCAAACTGGCCCATGTCCCACTCTTGGATTTTGTCCATATCCGGGAATTCGCCACGAAGCATGTCATCCTCATTATCTTCATTGCAATCTGGATCATTGGCAATATCTAACTGAGGGTCGAATATCGAGGGTCGTGTTTTCGAGTTGCAATTCAAAAATGCTTCATCTCCATTACCGTCTTCCTCCTGCTCAAGATCCGTCTCCCTCAGAGCTGCAAAAATTGCATAACCTTGGCCAGCGATGTCATTTGTTTGTTCTGCCTCTTGTATATCCTCAGAGTCGTCGGCTTCCGCCGAGTTGAACTCCTCCGCCATCCCCTCTGTGGCGAATGGAATAATAAGGTCCCTGATCTCGGTGCCGATGATCTCTTGAAAATGACGCTCTTCTTGGTCCGTGCAATCTGGAACGGATGGTAGGCTCCATGGATCTGAATCTTTGGTCGGAGTATTGCTCTTTTTGGGCTCCTTAACGCTCCCTGAAAGCCGAGCATCCTGCTGAACGTCCTCTACAGCTGTGGTGGCTGGTAACGTTGACGGCGTTGATGGTAAGGATGCTGTGGTGGGCGTGGGTGGTGATGTTGGTACTAGAGTAGTGATGGTGGTGGCAGCGACACAGTCGATAATTCCGGCGCCCACGCTCGAAACGGAGGAAGGGGGCGATGGGGAGTGGGTGCGGGGTCTTCGAAGGGAGAGGATGCGTTTCTTTGCGGGGATGGGTCGCTCTACGACATTGGGTTCGAAGTTGGATTGAGGTTCTAGGTCATGCTTCCGATGATTCGCGTCCATGTGCAGAAATGTGTGTGTATGTTGAGTGTTGATGGATTACATGAACAAGTTGTTGCGGTCCATGATGTCGATCCTGTACTTGTTGTGAATGCGAAGAGATGTTATGGGCAGTGGCGAGTGGAGTCAAACGAGTTGGGGGCAGACTGCTTTTCTGCCCTTGACTTCGCCACTGGTGATGTGTGTTGAAGCTTCCATAAGAGGTGCCGTTCTTGATCCTCGCTTGGGGTGATCTGCATTTGGGCAGTATCACCATCACATCCCGTCGTCCCCTCGCTTGCTCGTCTGCTCCCAGCCCTTCTGCGTTTCTCGGATACGGGCGAGAAGGCCAAAATGCAGCGCATCAAGTTGCTTGCTCTGCATTGGTTGGGTCGAGCTGCATGGAGGAAATTTATTTTTGGTATTGTGTATGTGTGTGTGCGCAATTTGCGTCATTGTGAATTTTTGAATTTCCTTTTCGTCAGCGCTGGTTGGTCGCCTGTCAGTCGCATTGTACAGTAGTCAGACTCGCCTTGCCGTGACCACAATTTTTTTCCTCTGGGTGAGCGAGTGCTGCTATTTAAGACCGACCGCAATCCGTCCTCTTTGTTTCCTCTTCATTCAACTTTTGTACACTATCCCGTCATCCCACTCTCATCCCGCTGACTCCCATCAACTAATCCTCCTCTTCATCCGCACTCAACACACCCACACATACTCTCTCTTCCCCGCTTCACCAGCCAAGCGAACCAAACCAAACCACACCAAACCAAACAAGCAAGTCTACTCTCTATCGCCCACCATGGAAGACAACAACACCTCCCAGAACTTGCCCATCACCTGCGCAAATGGCTGTGGTTTCTACGGGTAAGCCAGGCTCTTTCTTTGGGTTTCCCTTGTCGCCATATCACCTAGCACTCTATACCTGTCCCATTGAGGACATGTGCATTCACCAGAGCAACCCTTTATTGTTCGTCTTGCTGCCTTTTGCCCCTCTCTTTCCTACCCCTTGAACCCCCCACCCCTTCTACCCCCGTTGATTCTATTCTGCCAATTGCTTGCCAGGTGTGCTTAGCATGAGCACGACTGTGTGGTTGCCTCAAAGGCACGGTTCTCTGTCCCCGCTTGGGGGATGAGAACATGCTCTTGTGGGCTGAGAACCTGCTCTCGCTGTGAACATCATACGTGGCAGCAGTGCTGCCCCTTGGCCTTCAGTACCACTGTGTCATATGGATGCTCTCTTATTACTGTTACCCAAACTCTTTTTTCATGGAAACTATTTTTTCTTCCGCGTGATCTCCATCGCCTGACCGCTGAGCCATGCATCCATTGACTGCATTGACTAATCGACCAATCCGCTCTTCGTTTCGTCATGTATGTGTGACCTGCATATAGGAACCCCATCAACAACAACATGTGCTCAAAGTGCTTCAAGGAAGTCAGCCAAAAGAACAATAACGGCGACAGCAGCAGTACGGCCTCCGCTGGCGCCACCACCTCCTCACAAAAGCAGACAGAACCCGAGTTGCCCTTGACGCACTTGGCCCCCGCAGCAGCCACTCCCCCATCATCGACCTCAGCCTCCCAGGCACCACCACAGCCATCACCGGCACCAGCAATAGTACATCATCAGAAGCCACAACCGTCTCTGTCCGCTATCGTTACACCAGCACCTGCTGCACCTTCAACAAAGATACCGGACGGCCCCGCCGGTGAGCGACCAGTCCAGGCGAACAAGGGACGATGCTTTATGTGCCGTGCAAAGGTAATGATCAGTCACTATAAATAATATTTATGATATTCATGTAATTTAATTGGAGACCCGATTCCAATGACGACGTTGTGGACCGCAATGGCACCAAATTAACATCTGCTGCTTGTTGTATCACAATAGATTCCACTCGCAAAGCAGGCCATCAACAAGTGTCGATGCGAATACGTATTCTGTGACGCACACAAGGGGATCGACAAGCACGACTGTGATTTTGACTTTGCAAAGATGGGCAAGGATCTGTTGACGAAGGCCAATCCAAAACTGAATGACAAGCCTCGGGGTGGTCGCAGCTTCACTCGCATGGATTAGCGAAATGTTCTTGATTCTGTGCCAGCGGTTTCTTGTAATAAAATAGACGAACTCTCAAGATAAAACGTTTTCAACCTATGATGCTGTGAGTTCCCTGAACCGCGCCAGCAGCAAAGAGAAGGGTGCTGCGCGCCTTACCACTTACTAAGCCGACCCCAAATGACGGGTTTCTTCGGTGTTCTATTTCGGAAAACCAAACACGTTTGCGGTTGGATATGTTTCTGGATGGTGTTTCCTATCGTGCCAAAAGTCAATTGAATCCTTTTTTGACAGGGTGAGATGCAACTCCGAGGGTCTATGCCATGTGTCTTGGATAAACTACTAGATCCGGGCATCAACTAGGTTTATGCGAGCTATGTGAAGGTAGTTTAGTCTGTGTTGTTTTTATATAGCCCCAGGAGGGTCTGACCGTGGGTCTACAGATCCCTTGCGTGGTCCACCCGACCCGCCATCAACTTTTCATTGATCCATGCATTCTGGGTTTGTGTTCACTTCTTTCGGCCTGTCTGTTGGCCACCGCAGTCGACAGAGCGATCGAAGAAAGGCGAACCTTATCACCCATTGACGTTCATTACTAATTGCGCAGGTCGTAAGACCTCACGCCATGGGGCACACCAGTTCATCTGGGTTGCAGGGCGCTTTTGTCCGGCTGGCCTTTGACTGCTCTTTTTTGATCAAAGTGCACGAAGGAAACCAATCCTGATCCAATGAGCGGGGACCCCTACACCTGCTGGGAAACAAAAAAAAATTATTACAGTGTGCTGGGTTGCTTGTCTCTCCAACATCACAGGAGCGCGTTTCGGCGAACATTTGGAGGAAAATGAGATCATACTGCTCTCTGGTCAAATGCATTATTAAGCGTGGATGATCGGTTGATCGGCATTGCATGTCCGCAAGCCCGACGTACTGTACATATAAATACCATCGCACTTTCCCACTCCTTTGTATTTCTTTTCTCTCTCCACAACTGCACTCGTACGCACTCTATCTATCACTCCCTCTATCCTTCAATTAACACGCAACGTCTTTGCTCTCGACAACAATGGCTGCCGCACACAAGAAAATTCTCTTTATCTTGACATCCCACGATCAGCTGGGAGACACCGGCAAGAAGACTGGCTGGTATGCTGAGGAAGTCGCCGAGCCAGCCACCATCCTTACTAACCACGGCTACGAGATCGTCTACGCTTCGCCAAAGGGTGGCAAGGCTCCTCTTGACCCCGGCTCCGTCGATGCCGCCAAGGTAACAAAAATGACACCATTTTATAATTTGCATCCATCTGGACGTTGTGAGCTGTCTTTATCTTCGTGGGAAAACCAAAAACCGTGTCTCTTATTTTGTCGCTAACACCTGTTGTTGTATGCACCTGTTGCCGAACATCTATTAGGATAACCAAATTGTTGTGTCCTTCTTGAATGACAAGGATATTACCTTCAAGATCAACCACACCCACCGAGTCGAAGAGTTTATTGGCAAGGAGTCAGAGTTTGAAGCCGTTCTCTACCCCGGTGGTCATGGTCCCATGTATGATCTCGAGCACAACGAGGCTGCACTCCAGGTCACGGCCGCTGCCTATGAGGCAGGCAAGGTTGTCGGTGCTGTCTGCCACGGACCCATTGCCTTGACGGACGTCACGCTCTCGGACGGAACCCTCCTGGTCAAGGGCAGAAACGTGACTGGATTCAGTGATGATGAGGAGAAGGCCGTTGGACTCGACCATGGTATGCAGCAGAGAAGAAGGCCTCTGGCACCATAATTTCAATTGGCACAAAACCCTAACCATTTTTTTTTTCAACTTTGAACAGCCGTCCCTACCCTGTTGGAATCCAAGTTCAGGAAGATCGGTGCTCACTACCACAAGGCCGATCAACAATGGGGCGCCAAGGTCGTCACGGATGGCCGTATTGTCACTGGACAGAACCCAGCGAGTGCTCCTGGTTTCGGTGAGGCCGTTCATGCCGCCATTCTAGCCAACCGCAAGTAAACAAGGACCAGCGCACTTTAGCAGAAACATCGGTTTTGCGTGATACATGAATCGCATGCATGGAGACCCTCTTCTGCCTGTAAATAATTTCAATAAAATCGATAGCAGCGTATTTGTTGTATACAGGAATGAAACTGAACGAGGAACAGAAGGTCTCATGCTGGTTGTGGTGAGGAAGCCCTGGAGAATGACCACGCGTTTATGGGGAGCACAAGGAGAACCCTTGCATGAGTCTTGTATGAACGATGGACGTACCGAGCTGTGTGTGGCAGCTATTGAGGCAGGACCTGCAGTACTCAGGCGGGGTGCGGAAAACCAATGACAAGAGACACAGTCAAGACGTGTTATGTCGTGGATGGACCATGTTGTGCAATACAAATACAGAGGCGGATGGCATGTTTATAGCGTTGTAGAACGCTTCCTATAGTCGTTCTACGACAGTTCACTTGGTATTTGCCCGCCTTCCTCGCATCGTCTGCGGAGAGAGATAACAAAGTTAGATCGTGTGCCCTTTATTGCGGAGTTTGGCAAAAACATCTTTGTATTTCAGCTCTGGGAGAGAACAGCCCAGCCCACACACACAGATACGGCACAGACATGGACATGGTCAGTCAAAGGCACTTGCATATGCTTTGACACAACGTGTACTGAGGCGGTCTGCCGCGCAATGCCTGCATGCCGGGATTCTGGCAGTAACGGCAATCCCATCGACTCCCATTGGCTCGTAAGCGATAAGGGACGCCGAGGATGGACGCACCCGCATAGGAGCGGGAATAATAGCAAAAGAAGCAAACTCAAACAACAGGGCAATCCAGGTTATCGATTCAATTAACATGTGGGTAAATCGCTCGAGGACTGACACCGCCTTGGCCAGTTGCCATCTGTCCGCTGTTGGTCCACAGACTGCAGACTGCTGTTCGTTTACTTCTTCTCGCACTTCTTTCTTCTCTTCTCTTCTCTTCTCTCTTCTGTACCGCAAATTCAACTTTACACCCCTTCCCGACACTCATCTTCATCACCAGACTCCCATTTCAACCATGGAGGCCGCTCAAGTCAAAGGTAATAATGCCCTCTTCTCTCCAAGATATTCTCGTTACGCGGCAGGAATCCGACCAACGACCAGGACGCGCAGCGCGAATTTCCGCGGAAGTTGATCCGAGTCCGAGTCGGGTCACCATCACCAGTTCCATGACCATGTAGAATGCGCAACCACAGACACACCGTGGCTCTTGGTCTGTCGGAGTGATGCTCTTTCCATTTCGGAAACACGGGACTTTGCAGACCAGAGCTGATCAGCTAGATGAGATGTCGCCATCTTGTTTGATACGCACTCATCCCTCGTGCGCGGAATACGAACCAGAACAAGAACTTTGTCCCTGAAATACAACAAAAAAAAACTAACGAACTGTCTGGTGTACGGTCCACTAGCCCACTACTACATTGCTCAGCTCGATAAGGAGTTGAGCAAGTACCCTAAGCTGAACCAGTTCCAGGCCGCGACTGGTGTCCCCAAGACCTACTTGGCTCTCGGTGGCGGTGCTTTCCTCTTCCTGATGATCTTCTTCAACTTTGCTGGAAAGCTCCTGTCCAACCTCTTGGGATGGGTCTACCCCGCCTACCGCTCCTTCAAGGCCTTGGAGACCCCTGAGAAGGAGGATGACAAGCAGTGGTTGACCTACTGGTGAGTGTTGCTCTCCTGTCCACTTCAGGGCATCTACGTGCATATTCAGGGGGAGCCAAATGAACTGGGAGACTAACAGCATCCCGTCCCCGTCTATGAAATGACCATGAATCGACTTTGTAGGACCGTCTATGGATTTGTTTCAATCCTCGAGTCCTTCACCGACGTCTTGTTGTACTGGTTCCCCTTCTACTTCATGATCAAGACCGTCTTCCTTCTCTGGCTCATGATCCCCTACTTCAACGTAAGTTGGCAAAATGCATTATTTGCTCTCGGCCCATGTCCAACGCCTACTGGACGGCGCTTTTTCATCTCAAATGATTGCTAACGTGGCGTTTTCTTCTTACTGGCCATTGAATCCTCATTTCCTACGCTTGTCGCATACAGGGAGCTGTCACCGTCTACACCCGCGTTCTCCGCCCATTCTTGGTCCAGCACCGTGACGAGATTGACAGTTCTTATCAGAACTTGAAGACCGGAGTCTCGGCTGTTGCCTCGGAGTTCAGCGCTAACACCGCTGGTGCTGCCCAGTAAAGGAGATCATTCCTCTCGGCTGTTCTGTGTCTTTATGATCAAAAGAAATCGACTTCCAACAGAATGAGCTTTCATTATTTGAAACAGGAATACCCCTCCCCTCTTCCCTCCCCCTTCCTCTCTACCTTCGCATTAGTACATACTTCGTAGCATTTGCAAGTTTACATAAAATATCAATGCACAAAACACACGCATCTATCGCATGGCATGGGACGATGTACTGCAATTGCTTTCCTAATGACGAAAGTGCATGATTGGAGTATAGATTCAATCTCGCAGATCATGCCCCTTGATACGCAGGAATGCTATGGAGAAGTCAGGCGAGTTACGCAGGAGTGATTCTTTGAACGACACTATGATGCTCTCTGTAGTGCTTGATCATGAAATTTGACCATGATACAATCATCTAGGGTCGGAAAGGAGCAAATGCTTCAACAAATGCGCAGATAGCAGGTCCGATTAGGCTTCATCGAATACCTGGCGGTGCCTGATCTCGGGCAAGTCTAGCGGCTTGATCAAGTCTATGTGGGGAATGGAGTTGATGAAGATAGAGATAGAGGGCCTCTTTTAACGAAGTGTCAAATTTGGTGGCGCACGTGCGTTGCACAGGCTCAAGATCCCCCTTGAAGCCACAGGTCCTCTTGGTTCACCCATTTCGCTGGTGTGCTTCTTTTGTTTCTTTATTTTTTTTTCTTGCAATTTACAATATTATCTTTGCCGTCTTTATCGACGGTATTCATTTTACTTCCTGCCACCTGAAGCAGGCTGTTGCCTTTCGCGTCGAGCGGCGTCCTGAAGCAATGCTGTGTCAACTGATGGTGCGGGCAATTGAACGTAGCGAACAACCGATCCACGAATGAAGCAGTTCTTGACAGCAAGCTACATCATAATAAAAAAAGAGAAATGGTGGCGTCAATAGCGGTCCTGCTTTGCTTGAGTTCGACAAACTGGGTCAGACTATTCAGCAATGCCCAGGGTGCCACGTGCAACTATAGAGACTTTTTCTCGATTATCCATGTCGCCCTCGCGTCGGCGTATCTTATGCTGTTTCGTGAAATGTGTCCCCGTGTTCCTTGAATAAGCGCCACACACGGAAGTTCGAAGCAGCTTTTGGGGCTTTGAATGTCGGAAGATGTCTCCTGCTATATGTGAACCAAGTGGTCTGTCTGTATTTCGGCTGTTCCTGATCTGTCCCCCTTACCATGTGTGGGTATCGCTCCTCATCGACGACCTTGATGTTATCCAGTTTAATGTTCAAGAACTGATCCACCGAGACCAGGACACCTGTGATGGCCATGTCGTTCTTGAGCTCAACAGTGACTGGCTGGCCGACCAGGGTCTTGAAGAATGAATAGAACAGCTACTCGCAAAGATGGATGGGAAAGAGTTAATGTCGTGTATTCTAGCCTTGGTATCGTATTGTGGGCGACTGTCGCGATCGTTGAAGCACAACATGAACAGGATCGCGAAATCCCTTTGTGCTGAGTTGTCGGAAACAGCCTATATGTTCTGCTTTGATGGCTGCCCATACATAACGTTGTTACAGACACCAGCTTTAAGGAGCTGGCAGCAGCGCCGTAATCAACGACCTCCTGCAACTAATGCATGACTGCATGTGTTGGCTGTCTCTTATCATGGGCTGTTAACGTCGGTAGTGCATTGAATGCTTTGTCCGAGTCTGGCAGTATCGATTCCTGAGTCTCTTGAGTGTCTTCATGAATATCAGAGTTCTCACCATGGTCTTGTGTGAATGTGCGTGGTGTCTGGTTGGTGGATGTGCTGTGGAATGGGTGATTCTCTTCTTTTTTTGCACGCTCCATCTTAAACTGCAAAGCCACACGCGCTTCATCACTGCCAGAAACGCGTTCCAAAAAGAGAAAGAAAATAGGTCTTCGCCCTGACAACACATCCTCAGAAAGCACCATCGCTGATTCATCACACCCAGGACGACAGGACCTGGGCGCCAGGAGAAAAGACTATTATCTTATACGTATTCGCAGCTTGGAACACAATGCTAACTCCACCAGAACAGTTTGGCATCGTCGAGCCTGGACTCTACCGCTCCGACACCTTGCATCCTTCCCACTTCCCCTTCATCCGCTCCCTCAACCTCAAAACCGCCATCCTCCTCACACCCGAGTTGCCTTCTCGTGCAATGTCAACCTTTTTTGAAGAGAACCAAATCCGACTTATCGACTTGGCCCTCGGCTCCTGGAAGAACAATAGCAATAACCAAGCCAGTAATAGCAATACCAATACAGCGGATGGACAAAGCGGAGCGTCACAAGGGCTGAACGAGTCAGGAACTGTATCGAGTGTAGGCAATAGTTTGACCTTGACAACGCCCTCGATCCCTGCTGCACCGTTTCAGACCAGCTGGTGGAAGCCAATGAGCGAAGAGCTGATCAAAGACGGACTTGAGATGATCTTGGATGCCAATAATTATCCGATCATTGTCATGGATACGTAAGTTAGCCCATGCGTGGGATTTTACGACATTGTTACAGGCGAACATGGAAGGGAAAGATCACTCACAAATGTCTTCTACATCGACGTTCGCTTTGTAGATCCGGCATCCACGAGATTGGAACATTTATGGGGTGCCTTCGTCGGTTACAGCACTGGAATTTCAGCTCCATCATTGTTGAGTACCGAGCCTATGCCGGAAACAAAGCGCGTTATGTAAACGAACAGTTTATTGAACTCTTTGATCTTGACTGGATCACTCTTCCAGAGTACCTGCCAACGTGGTGGATCGAGCAGGAGCAGATGTGGGTATGTAAAACCTGTAACCTTTTCGCGCATTGGGCTTTAAAGCTAGATGATGTTCATAGATTGGCTGAATGCTCATCTTTGTTCATTCACGAATGTTTCCCTAGCGTGAGGAAGAAGAAGAGCGAGAGCAACATCTCCAGGAAGGTCGAGAAGCGGAGGCTAGGCTCAAGAAAGAACAGCAATTGGTCATCGCTGCTGCACAGTCAACATCACCATCTTAGTTCTTGTATTTGCCGCTCGTTTCAAATATCATCCATTTGTATAATAATCAACCTCCATCGCCATGTACATAAAATAAACCAGTTTGACCATCATATTAGAAATAGCAAGTAGATAGAAATAAGATAGCTAATATCCATTTTTTTACGTCCTCTCCCTCCTGAGTTCCCGCTGTTGCTGAGGCTGTAAATCGACATAAGGTACTTGATCTAAGTAGCAAAGTTGAAAGAATAAATGGTAGGTCAGTTTCTATTTCAGATCAAAATCGTGGGAGCAATCGAGGAGCACGTTGACACTTTCATACCTTGAAGTTCGTTCCATGGGGACATGATACACGCTCCTGACGAGCAAGATGCTTGCCTAGAAGAATGTCAATCAGACAACATGTATTTTTTAGGACATCTGTGTTGAAAGTTTGAAATCGCATGCTTTTACTCTCGTTTAGCAGACTTACCCGTCAGGCCCAGCAGCATCTCCATTCCAGTTACTTAGTCGACCATCCAGGCCAAGAGCTGGGGTCAAGTTCTTGTTAATCCTGTCCACTCCAGCAGCAGAAGAATCCCTCACAGTTGGAGATGAGAGCGACATAATCTCCTCGTTGCCGCTGACGACCTTGCCCTTGCCCTTCACGTCAACCTGTCGCTGTTGATGTTGTTGCGTATTCTCTTCCTGGATAGTCAACTCTTCAATAGCTAGATCGGGGTACTTTTCTGACGCGGGCTTGGAGCCTGTCTCACTACTCGTCCTTGTCGCACTCTTCTCTTGACCCTTACTCTCCTTCTTCTTCTTCTTCTTTTCCTTCTTTTCCTTCTGTTTTTTCTCGCCTGCTTCCCCTGCTGCTCGATTCAACTTCTTGGCCTTCCTCTTTGACTTCCATCTCTTCCAGACCAGGTAGACCCCATAGGGTGGGAAACAGATTCCTACGCACAATTTCTGTGGCGTCATCACAAACCCGCTCCGCCACGTCTGTTGACTACTATAACGTTCCTTATAAAGATCCTGCCATAGTTCTGCGGTCCTTACGAAATCCTGCTTCGTCATTGTTGAAGTCGCCTGAACTGTATCATCGTGATTCAGTACACGCCCATAATGCATCAGCTGGTATTGACGATAATGGCTCGGCGAGAGCATATGGGTGTGCCAGGTCAGATCGATGTCTAATGTGGGCACAAGTGCATGTCTTCCAGGCTGACCTGCTCCCAAGTTGCCGCCTCCTGGAGCGGCCATAGCTACGCCGGCGACACCTCCTCCGCCTGCGGTATGTTTGCTCTCGGCGCGGGCGAGGAGCATGAATTTTTTATAGCGGTCTAGAGTGCGTTGGAGGACTTGGGGTTGGCACCATGCAAGACCGCCTGTGACCATCATGGCCTTTTGAAAATCGCGTTGTCGTAATGCTCCTGAAACGAGGTCCATGGAGAGGCGATCTTCGATGAGATCCATGTAAGAGCTCATGATGCGGGCTAATGTAGTGGGACGAACACCATAGTACTGATCCGGGCCGAGATCTTGGAAAGCTTGGATGACTTTGGGCCAGGTGCAGTTTAATGAGGCGGAGGCTTGGTCGAGGGCGAATTGGATCCGTGGGTGAAAGAACAGGTGGTGGTGTTCGCGTTGAGCTGCGACTGTGTCGGGAGTTCCTGTCCATGGCGATAGCAACGATCCACTAGGAGGAGGAGAACGGTGTTGAGAGATAAGTATTGTCTACTCGCGTTACACAACCGCTTTGCAAACTTTTTTTTTTTTTTTGCTTACGCGAGAAGCACGGACGAGTCTGCACGGTAGGCCTCAATCCCATCCCAAAGTCGTTTAGAAGACAGAGTTTCGAGACTACACTGCGATCCACATCCTGCACAGTCAATCGACATGCCGTCGATCCTGAACTTGATATAAGTCGAACTGTCCATTACATTGGTTCCGCCACACCACAGACATTGGATCTCAAACATCCTGTTCGTGTCTTTCTTGTCCAGATCAAATGTCTCCTCTGGGTAGAGCTCGCGCCACATTTCCTTGCAAGGAGTGAACGCCTCATGATTTGTTGTTGGATCCTCGATATCGACCGATGCCACCTATTTTACGCGTACATATCGTAATCCAATATGCAAAATAGTTCAAAGGGCGATGATGGGGGGG
>MU616623.1:0-54392 GCA_025201705.1 Dissophora ornata
AAAAAAAGGGATCAGCGCCGCAAGATGAATTTGAGCGAAACACCATCGGAAATAAATCGTTCAGAAAGAAAACCAGAGATACCTTTGGGCCGCTACATAGCGAAGCAATATATTAATTTATCATGTATCGTAAGTTATGATTATTGACGGGAAATAAACCTCCCCCTCCGTTCTTTTGTGTCGTGTCTTGATTTTCGTCTAGATTATGGTCATCGGCGGGACCGTGGTCGATATCACTGCGACGGCGCGTAAAGACATGTCAGTGTCAATGCTCCACAGTTCGTTTCCTGGAACAACCCGGATTTCGCTTGGTGGCGTCGGGAGGAATGTCGCCGAGGCTGTGTCAAAACTCAACGCGGAAGGATGTGTCTTTGTATCCGCGGTAGGGGGCGCGGGCGCCAAATCAGAGATAGGCGATGGAGAACAAGGCGACACAGTTGCAGATGATTTGTTTGGACCATGGCTCATCGGTGAGATCGACCGCAAAGGTCTGGTGAGTCTTCCCATTTGCCCTTTTTTTATTATTACTATTATTTTTGTCATCCAAGGAGTAAAGGTAGATGTACACAGGCATTGACAATAATTTGCGCGCGCGGGTCCAACTTGTTTTACATTGACGGCAGCACAACCTCGAAATCCATCAGGTACCTGGGGCAAGGACTGCAACGTATACCGCGCTCCATGATGCCACCGGTAATTTGCTGTCGGCTGTCGCAGACATGGATGTCTTTGAGCTCTTGCCACCAACAAAGGTAAACTTGAGAGGGGGGGGGGAATATCAATATCACATCCGAAAAGCGTGGACGCTCAAATTTTTCTCCATGCTGTCAGGTGAAGGAGGCGATCATGAAGCACAGACCAAAGACGGTCTGTTTCGATGGCAACATCTCTTCAGAATGCATGCGAACTATAATGGAAACATGCCGCGACCATAACATTCAAAGTAACGTCGTCGCTCTTTTGCCCTTTTACAATTCCCGTGTTATGACATTTTCACCTATGTTTTCAACTCTGCAGTCTAACAACTCTTTCCATTATTATCAAATCCCAGCTTTCTTTGAACCTACTTCAGTCGTGAAATGTGTACGCCCTCTGGAAGAATCAGCGTTGGACGCTCTCCTCGACGGCGCCCTGAACTTTGCAAGTCCTAACGAATACGAACTTCAAAAGATGGCCATCAGTGCCCGTCGACTCATCAGTGACCATAAACACCACGTCCGCCTCCGCGAACTCAAGGACAGACCTGTACATGGGGGACTTCAAGATCCCGAGGATGTCGCCGTGGCGATAACATCAGGCGATAATTCTGCGTATAAGAGTTTGTTATTGGAAGCATTCTCGGTTTCACAGTTTATCCCGACGTTATTTATCAAGCTGGGAGCAAAAGGAGTGTTGGTGTTTCAGAGGACAACGGGAGCAAAATTGAGGATGGCTGCAATTGTCGAGGGGTCGGTGGAAGAGGAGGAGGAAGACAAAAGAAAAATGCCGGCGGATATCGAGGATTGGACACAGAGTGGTGAGATCAAATGGAAGCTGTTCCCCGCACATGACGTCGATAGTATCAAGAGTGTTACTGGAGCAGGCGACAGGTAAAAAAGAAACGGAAATGTTTTCGCATCCATTGTAAAGACCGATTCGAAAGCTCACTCATATTTTTTTTTACCGGCACAGTTTTGTTGCATCAGTGGTGACAAGCTTGCACAATTTGGATAAGGTTGGGTCTACGGAGGACCCACCGTCGCCGTCAGAGTCCCCAAAGGCGACGACTGGCTTGGGTCAAGACCGACTATGGAAGCATATGGACCAGATTGTCAAAGATGGACAAACCGCTGCCACGCTCACCATGCAGACCCACAAAACCGTCAGCCCTGCATTAGCAACAAGTACTCAAGCTTTGCGACTTCGACAGCTCACAGTAGAATAGCCCACAGTATGATAGCGCGCGTTTCTTTTCTTGTAATGTCCTTTTTTATTATTATTATTACTGCCATAAAAGTAACGATAGAATGCCTTTCTCTTTAAATTATAAATTGCTCGGTCAGGCCACCCTGCGAAGGAAAGTTCTTCAAACTTGAAGTCATGCTTCCAGATCTTTGCATGCCTGTTACGTCCTTCTTGAAATTGCCACTCGATCCCGCTCGACGCAACACACCCTGCTTCTGGTGGTTTTGCTGTTGCCGCTGGCTGTGATGGTGTCTCATTTGATTCACATCTGTGGAACGATAGCTTCCTACTAAAGTCTTGTTCCGGAACGTAAGTGGCGGTCCTGAAGTCACAGAAGTAGGACGGGTGATGTTGTTGGTTGTGGCAGGTTTTTCATCGTTCGAGAGAGATGTCGTATTCGAAGTTGTTGAACTAGATGATTCGGAAGATCCACTCGACGAGGTCCTATTTGACGACACAGAGCTGGATCGAGATCTGGAAGGTGCGGGAACTGGTGTGAACCCGTTACTATTGGGTTGTTCTGGCTCCATCACATGCTTGCCGTTCCTATCGGTGACACCGCAGTACAAATCGCCGTACTCGGCACGGAGGAGGTCCTGCGCCGAGACGCTTTGCGGTCGCTTTTTTTGCCCTTCAAACGCAGTTACATCGTCAGCCTCCTCTGCGTCGTCACAAATCGGGGACGTGATCGAGCGCGGAGAGGATAAATCTGAAGATGTTGAACAGGATGAGATCGAAGACGAAGACGGATCCACGGGCGTTGATACAATCGAGCTCAGAACTGACATCAATGACGACCGCCTCCGAGTAGTGTTCAAATTAGGCGACGAGAGTGACGTGCGGAAAGCACCTCGGGTGGGCGTTGTTGGAGAGGGTGATGCGCCCACTCCGAACATAGCCGCTGTCGTAAAGGATGTAGGGCCTTCCGAATTCATCAAAAGACTGTTCGTCGCAAACGAACGGCGACGGACAGCCTTCAGGTACTCGTCCATACTCTGTTCAGCAGCTTCGACTTCTGCAGGGGTCTGGGGGTAATTTGCGCCACCGCCACTGGGGAGAGCAGATCCGGGTCCAAAGAAGCTAGACATTGACCCGTAGCTGCGAGCACTAGAAGGCGTGCGTACGGTATCCAGTGGGCCAGCCTGGGGCGAGCTTTGAGCTGAAGGTCCTCCAGGACCACCGTTGTTAAAGGCGGCGACGTGACCCATCGAGCCTGTGCCTGGGATACCACCATTGCTATTGAAGACCTTCGCGGTGTGAACACCCATGTAACCAATCTCTCCACGCGTAAGTGGTGTGTCTGGCGTCGAGATGCTTGGCGAGAAGTCCACGCTCTGGTTGTTCGAGGGAGTAGCGGGGACTGGGAATTTATCGCGGGCGTTAGAATGCGAGGGTGGGGTATCGCGGCTACTGTGGTATGCGGCCTCGTGGATACTACCGCTTCTACTTCGAGGGATATCGAAGACTTTGGCGTGGTCGCGCAAGCGGGCGACATTGATTGCATTGCCGTTGTTGCTGCTGCTCATGAAGCTTCCGTTGCTGTTACTTCGGCTTCTGTCTCCAGCAGGCTGGACAAATGCAGCGACAGTGTTCTGGGCAACGATCGCGGTGCTTCGGCTGTGGGTGATATTGCCAGTGCTGCTGCTGCCGATGCAATTAATTTTGCTATAGGAACGTGTGGGATCCGAGTTGCTGTTCGTGGTGTTCTTGTCTGCATCATTGACACCGTTCAAGCTGACGCTGTTTGGATGCATCTTGTCGAGAGTCGTGTGGTTATCAGTCTTTGGCGGCAACATGTCAATGCCCAGTCCAAGAGAGCTTACGCTGCCAGGGTCCGTGAGAATCTTTCCGTTTTCGGCAGAAGCAACGGTATTTGTGACGGAGGTTTGCTGAAGGTTCTTGGACTGTGGGAGATTTTGTTGTGCTTGTTGATGCTGTTGGTGGTTCTGTTGGTGGCTGTGACCCTGCATAGAAGATTCTGCAATGCCAGCACCAACGCTGGCAGCTCCCGCCACGACTATCTTCATGTCAGCGGTGCCTCCACTATAACTGCCGGGTATTGGGATTAAGACGTCACCTTCACGTCGTCCATTCTCCCCCTCCTCCTGCATTCCACGTTGCTGTTGCTGCTGTGCCTCCGTATCCATATCTCCAGCTCCGTGTGCACCACCAGCCTTATAAACGGTCTTGAAAAAGCACCAAACAGCCCAAAGCATCCACACAGATGCTGTCAAATAAGTAACAAGCACTGCCTTGGCTGTCTCACAGAATTGCCGGTGCTCCAGTGGGATGATACGACAGTGACTCGAGGTCCAAAGTTTGCGACTCTGCAAGATCGCCGCCGACAATGACATGCTCACCAACCCAATCTGGATGCACATTCGAGGGCATGGCCTCATCAAAAACACCACCACACGCATCCATGTTGCTGTGCTGCTCTGCGGCCCAGCTGTTGGTTTTTCAGAGGAAGCAGCGGTCAAACGCTGCTGGTAGTAACTCCTGATATGATGGAGTCCTGCGACCGTGCGGGCCCACCACGCCAGACCCATATACGCGAGCGCCATCATGAACGAAACACCCGCAACGAATAACAGGAACAACACTATCAAAGGCGATGATCGTTTGTGGTGGTTGGATCGAAAATCGGGGGTCGAGATGATGGACACAAACGCATACACGCTCAAGATGACGATGGTTCCATGCACGGCCATATCTACGGCGCAGCTGATACGCATCAGTCCATAGCGGACGGGATCTGGAGTGTCGCTCTGATGCTGGTGGTCATCGCCATGGACTTGGTATGCCTGTTGTGGTATCTGCTCTTTCCGTCGATGTTGATGCTGTGGTTGAAGTGCGGGTATCGGAGTTCTTGGAAGTGGGTGATCCAGGTGTGAGTGTGGTTGTGTATAGTTCTCAGAGGACATTTTACGGATTCTTTAAGAAGATATGGCTAAAGGTGATACTGCAATACAATGACAAGAAAGGTTTGATGATGAGTGAGTTGTTTGGTAAGGAGGCACGTAAAGTGAATTGTGCACTGGTTGATAGGGTTAACGAATTCAAATTGCTATGCTTCCTTGCAGCTCAGAGCGCGTTTTTTTTTTTTTTGTGACACAGCGATTGGAAGGGGCTGTTCCTTGATGTGATACTCACCAATGTTGGGGTGACTGATTAACGGTCCGTTTTTGGGTAAGGGTATGGAGTAATATGGTATTGTCGTCAAGTGAATGAATGCAAGGGGAATCAGTGTCAAGCAGGGGGTTATATAGTTTATGTAAGTAAGAGAGAGAGGCGGCAAGAGCGAAAAAAAATAGGAAAAAAGAGAGAAGAAAAAGGCGTAATTAAAAAACAAAGTTATGAACGTCGAACGTTGATGTCCAAACCCACACAGACGCCCCACAGTACTGGATAGACTGGAGTACATCAGGCCTACAGAAAGCTTTGTGTCTATCACACACACACAAACTCCATGCCTCTCGCTCTCTCTGTGTGTGTGCTGTGTGCGTATGAAATATATGTGCAGAATGCGCACTAATGATCAAGGGAAAATAGTATGAGTGGGAATAAATTTGCATCTTGCCTGGACCTGTTTGCAAATCACAGCACGAAAAAAAACGCAACTCCTAGTTTCGGTCAAGATGATGCGCAACTGTCCAGGCGCATATGCCATACTATTCTGTTCTCTCCTTTCTCTGATCTGGTGCCAGTTGGACTAACGACCATAAAATGTTCGCAGTTTATTAAAATCATGCAATAGAAAGCCGCCTGTCCTAGTAACGCGATCTCTTTTTCTTTCCTTCTCTCCTCACAGTCCTTTACTGTGGGGGTCGGTATCCAGGGGGTGGGGGACGGAAGCCTGGGGGTGGTCCTTGGAATCTAAAAGGCGAACAAAAGAGACGTCAGTCATGCCCTGTAGTTTATCGTGTCTTACGCGATCTTTCGACAAAGTACATACCCAGGAGGAGGGCCTGGAGCAAAGCCTGGTGGGAATCCTGGTGGGGGTGCGCCTGGAGGCATACCGGGGCGTGGGCGGAATCCAGGAGGAGCAACGCCTACTGGCTGGCCCATAGGTCTGAATCCTAGAGGGGGAGCCATACCTGGGACCATGCCAGGTGGTGGGAGCATACCAGGGCCAGGGCGGAATCCTGGTGGCATGCCAGGGGGAGGAATGGAACCAGGGGGAGGCACACCGCGACCATATGACATTGGAGGTGCAACTGCAGCGGGGCCACGGGGAAGCATCATTCCAGGGGCAGGTCCGCCAACACCACGAACGGGCCCAGTCAATCCTGGAGCCACCCCTGGGACAACAGGCATGCCGCGGCCAGCTGGCGCTGCTATTCCAGTTCCAGCAGATAACTGGAATGAGAAAAAGTGGACGTTAGATCGCGACAGACCTGCATCAGTACACCAATTGATCAATGAAAATTGTGTTTGTGGCGCGTGTATGTACCTGTGAGATGCGAGCCCTCTGGTCCTCGGCACTTGGTGGGGGAGGTCCATCGACGCTCAAACTAACAATAATCTCGCCACGGAGAATGACCAAGCCCAGTGTTCTCTTCTCCTCGCGCTCTGGTTGTGCCGCAGAGCCCTTGACTGCAGTCTTTGATTTGACCTTCCTGAACTCCTCGCAGTCTGCAAGCACCAAGTTCATGTGCTTATCGAAAGCCAGCATCTGGCCCGTCAACACACGCGAGTCTGACAATGTGATCCTGAGCCTGAAGTTGATCAGGTTCATCATTTTTGAGTTTTTTGAAATCGTCTATGAATATGCCGAATTAGAAGGTGTTGTTAACAGCCGTTCAATTGTTGCCAAGCTCACTCATACGCGTTAGTCCTGCCACCCATTGTCGCTAACAAGCGCTGGACAACGCTGCATTTGGCAATTTGATTATCCATGTTGACGTGCAAGTGGTTGTGACCCGGAAAAAAAAAGAATGAAAATAGAAAAACGCGTAATGGAGAAGCGTCAACTCCATACGACAGCACCTCTTCTTAACGCTGAAAGCAAGTCCCAAAGATTATCCCGCGCACTCCCGTCAACTCTTTGTTCCATGACAGCCATCGGTTCATCCTTGAGTTGTCCTTAGTCTGTCCTGCCTTGCTGATTTCTTTTCAGGGGTTTTTTTTTTCCATCGCATCTGATTTGATATGTTGTCCATACCATATTGACCAAGTATATAATATGAAAATGCGGCGTGCAGTTGGTTGGAGTCGAGGCGCCGAATCAGTAAACGGGCAGAGTGGTGGTCGGATACAGGTTCGGCGGTCTCCTGGAGTAGAGGAGGCGTAAAACTAGATGCAATGCAATGCGAGACAGTAAGACCCTTCGCGTGGAGCTGCAGTACAAGTGGCTTGTGTGAACGTGACGTCGATAAACAAAGCAAAAAAAAGATAGAACCATGGCAAGTCGACAACGACAACGACAACGACAATAATAATAATAATAATAAAAATAATGATTATATCTGGGGGATAGGGTCCTCGTTAGGAAGTCGCAGGTGAATATATTTTTTTTGAGGGTGTGTGTTTAAGCGAGGATAGCCTGGATAGCTGCGACGGAAAACATTCCCTTTGCCTCTACCAAGTAAATTAGCCGGGCGTATGATCGTTTCATGTTGGTTATTGAGTTTTGTTGTCCAGTGGTGGCTATGCCTCGGCGGACAAACTCTGACATGTTGGCTAGCTCTCGTGGAACGCAGTTTTTGATCCCTTTCACTCGGCCTCAATGCTGCTCTTGATAGTATGGCGTCCATATTCAGCAGCTTGTCGACGACGGTGTCGGACAGAGGAGTGACAAATTCCAGCCAAGTCCACATCTCACCTCTGACGAACTACCTCTCGAATCTTGCGTGTGCCATCCCCGTCAGGACCACTCACGCTCCGATATTCTGGGAGCTCCAGACTCCAAGCTGCATAAGGGAGTCAAGGATCGCATTCTTTACTGGTATTGGCGGGTCCTGCATGAAGAGCGCGCCATGTTCGTCGATGACCAAGAGAGCTTTCGTATATATTTGCTGAAGGAAACCGTTGATGATACTGTCAGCTGCACGAACGGCTGCTTCATCTCCACTTGGATACCCGAACGTCATCTCTTGAAAGTTGGCTTGAATTGCCTGCAGACTCTCTTAGCAATCTCGATAGTGGTGTCTTTGGCCAATTCACCCGCGTCAGCAACATAGAGCAATGACCATCCCTCTGCATTGGCTTTGGATGCAAGGAATAGCGCGAGGTATGACTTGCCAACGCCCATTGGACCTGACAGAACCCTTACGGTGGCCCTTGGGCCGCCTTTCAGTGACAAGAAACGACACTCCTTGGTAGCCCTCTCGGGATTTGACCGATCGATGCTAGTGTGATTTGATAGCCGACTTGCATATTGTGCAATTGCTGCTTGAACTCGTCGTGTGGTGCAGGGGTGAACTCTCCATCATCGAGCATGCTGGCAAGTACGGGTGGCAAATCTACGGATCCGTCTTTGGCGTCCATCCAAAGGTACGAGCACAGCTCTGACAATTAGATCTACGCCAAAGGACAAGCAGACTGTCTGCCAGCCATGTCATCAGGGCACAGACTCTACATCCGACCGACCCAAGTCTATTTCAAATGCGGTACAAACTGCCCCTGTTTCTTGCACATTTATTGCTGCAGTAACGTTGCGTCCGCCACGTCTTGCTTCACGCTAATGCGGCCCGGCTTCTTTTACGATTATACAGGGAAGAGCTCTTGGCTACATCGTCGTGGGAGTAAGCCGTCCCAACATGTGAAGAGTTTGTCGGGCAGGTCGAGAACCGCAGACTATATTGCAAGAAGTGCAAGACATTCATGCATCGCGTTGTGGTTGGACATAATATCTGCACCTTTGTGTGTCGCAAACAGCGCGTTTAGCAGCGTTCGGTGACGTAATTATAGCGAATAATTACTGGGAGTAGTGTGGGGCAGGCGATCAGTGGAAAGCGCACCTGCAGGGCAGATCATTTCCCGCTTTCCCTTCCGTATCCCTTGCTACTCATCCTCGCATTCCCGCACCCACAGAATCCACACCAACAGTAATGGCACAGGCATTCAACAAACTCGGAGGAATCTTCCCCAAGGGCAGCGGCAAGGGTGCTGCCAGCGGTCTCGGCGCCCTGATCGCTCTCGGCGCTGTTGGCTACGGATTCAACGCTGCCCTTTTCAACGGTAATTGACCCTCGCCACTCACTACGACAGGGACAGGCATTCCGGAGCACATGGAACGCACACGCATTCTACGATGCGCCCATGGCGCTCCATTTGCAGGCGTTTCCCCAAAAGCGGAGCACTGAATCTAACTTCGTCCACGGATCTCTTTTTATAATAGTTGACGGAGGTCACCGTGCTGTCAAGTACTCTCGTGTTTTTGGTGTCCAGAAGGAGGTCTTCAATGAGGGAACCCACTTTGTGATTCCTTGGTTCGAGACCCCCATTATCTACGATGTCCGTGCCAAGCCCAGAAACGTTGCATCCTTGACCGGAACCAAGGGTATGTTACAGGAGAGCGAGGAGAGCGGGAACATGTACCATCGGGAGAAAATGAGTTCCGAACGGGCGGTCGCACGGAAGCTACTTCTATTCTTTTCGCGTAGAAGCGACTTCTATCCTTTCATTTTTGGTTGCAAAGTGCAAGAAAGAAAGGATCCCGCCATGGGCTATGGACTAAGGCTTAAGGCTAAAGATCGAAAATTACCTTTTCTAGAAGACTCACCTTGAATTTCTTTGCCTTGAGTTAGATTTGCAGATGGTCAACATCACTGTCCGTGTTCTGTCCAGACCTCGTGTGAACGACCTGGCTGAGATCTACCGTACTTTGGGACAGGATTATGACGAGCGTGTCTTGCCCTCGATTATCAACGAGGTCTCCAAGTCCGTCGTTGCCCAGTTCAATGCCTCGCAACTCATCACCCAGCGTGACCGTGTCTCGCGCTTGGTCCGTGAGAACTTGATCAAGCGTGCCGCTCGCTTCAACATTGTTCTGGATGATGTCTCCATTGTCCACATGGCATTCTCACCCGAGTTCACCCAGGCTGTTGAGGCCAAGCAGATTGCCCAGCAGGAGGCTCAACGTGCCGCTTTCGTTGTCGACCGCGCTATTCAGGAGAAGCAGTCTATCATTGTCAAGGCTGAGGGAGAGGCCCGCTCTGCCGAGCTCATCGGTGAAGGTGAGCTTACAGAGACCTGATCTCGTTCTTGCGTTGTCTCACAGCAGCCCAGCGAGGTTTCTAATATATCTCCCCGTCTGTGCTCTGATATGAATAGCCATCAAGAACCAGCCCGGTTTCATCCAGCTGAGAAAGATTGAGGTTGCTCGTGAGATCGCCTCTATTATCTCTCACTCTTCTAACCGCGTCATGCTCGATGCCGACACACTGTTGTTGAACGTTAGCGAGCAAAAGTAGGTCATCAGAAATGTTCCGTCATACTTTTAATTCCTTGATAGACCAAACAGCTGTCTTACAATGTATCCAATGTTGTGTTTTCTCTATTGAATGGTTATAGGAAGGAGGAGCCCAGGAAGTAAATAGGGAATCGAAAAGTGAAGGATGGGCCAGCTTATTTTCTAGACTTTTATTAAAATAACCACCAAATTGTACATTTTTTACGCCTCTGGGTCTTTAACATGTCTTACAACACACATTGCGGTAAATTGACAAAGGACGCAAAGTGTGCCGCGTTTCTGGACATGGAATGAAATTCACTTTCGACTGCGAGCCTGGATTTTAACCCTTAATAAATAAGATTTTGGTCTTTTCCATATTTGCTCTCGTGTTTGCGCAGAACGGTTGGATCCTCCTCTTTCACAGCCTATCATTAAGCCAACCATGGTACATAGTCCGCTGCGTTAATTCAATCCATGGGGATACCATTGTGGCATCGATCACCATCCATCGATCCCGCCAACAGACACACCGTAATCATCGTCATGGATCAATGCAGGACCGGCATCTTTCAATGATTCGTCTCTGCATCTGTCAAAAGTGTTAGATCGACATCATCGTAATCTGTCAATCCCAGAGGCAGTATCATGTGGGCATTTCAACATTCGCCATTCATTCGCCTAAACTGTCTGCGGAATCTGCGATTGTGTTGCATGGAGTGGCCATCGGCGCTCTCACGCATCCGATCGTAACTCAGCGGACTTCAGAACACTTTCAAACTGACCATGGAGGGCGCGTAGCTCTGCAAGTTCTGCTTACAGTCGGTGCTCAGGCATCTAGACAGAAGGCAATCGTCATCCAGATACAGCTCTGAAAATTCATGGGGTGCCAGGATCAGGAAGCAGGAAGCAGGACGCAGGACAGTCAGCACACCAACACCATCTTAACTTCCTCTGTATAACTCGGGAACGGCGGATGGTTCGGAGGCGGCTAATTGAGTTGCGGTCTTAATAACTTCGTCTTATTTTGCACTCTCTATATCAATTAGTCCGCTGAAGACCAGACCCAGAAGAACGTCATGCGCGAGTTGCGCCTTGAGAAGCTCGTTCTCAACATTTGCGTTGGAGAGTCCGGAGACAGACTCACCCGTGCTGCCAAGGTTTTGGAGCAGTTGACCGGTCAGACCCCCGTCTACTCCAAGGCCCGTTACACTGTCCGTACCTTCGGTATCCGTCGTAACGAGAAGATCGCTGTCCACGTCACTGTCCGTGGTCCCAAGGCCGAGGAGATCTTGGAGCGTGGCCTCAAGGTCAAGGAGTACGAGTTGAAGAGGGGCAACTTCTCCGAGACCGGCAACTTCGGTTTCGGTATCCAGGAGCACATCGATTTGGGTATCAAGTACGATCCTTCCATCGGTATTTACGGTATGGACTTCTTCGTCTGCATGAACCGCCCCGGTAACCGCATCACCAAGCGTCGCCGTGCCGTTGCCAAGGTCGGCTCCAAGCACCGTGTCACCAAGGAGGAGACCATGAACTGGTTCAAGCAGCGCTACGACGGGTAAGCCCATATTTTCGATTTACTTTGACTTTTGGTATTATCAATTGCTATATTCTGACCACTTTGATGTTGTTATTTTTTTTCTTTTCCATACAATAGTATCCTCACCAACCGCAAGTAAACGGTTGTTTCGGGGATAGCGGACATTGCACCTTGGAAATAAAAGCTTGGAATCATATTGCAAGCGCACAAAAAATAATGTACAAAAAGGATTTTATTTAAGCGGGAATAGAAAAGGCTTCATTGCAAGACGAGGAGCGAAACAACCACGATCGTTGATCGCTGTACTTCATGTCTCTGTCGTTTGACATGTCGGCATACAAAAGCAAACAAGTTACATTTTCTGATCTTATTTCGGCTCAGAAGTAGGAGACAATTGTCTACATGCTACCCGACTTCAACGGATATAACAAGGGGGATGTTTATTCAAAAATAAGAAAATAAGATGTCTGGCAAAAAATGAGCCGAGCAGGAGGGATCAGTAGAATTTGAACTCTTTCTCTTTCTGCCTCGCTCGTCACCAACTACTACTATAGCGGACTTCATCAACGACATACAACATGGCAATGATATCTAGGGAACGGTCTATTGCAAACAACAAACACTTCCCATTCCCAGCACTTCTGATTTGGTGTTATTGCTGCTGCATGCTTGTAGCGACTCTTAATGTCGTGTCCGCAAAGGAAAGCGACGTCGCGCTGGATAGCAAATTCGCTTATCCAGCCCCAGTACCCTCGGACGCTGTGTCGACCACCACAGTACCCCAAGTACCATCCTCGCTATCTTCACCTGCGGAAATGCAAGACCCAAACATCCACACATCACCAGGGAGCAGCATACTTGGCTCTGCTGTACCTGGGACAGCCTCTATCGATCTCCTCACGCCAACACCCTCTCCTACTCTCAATAGAGCCGTCTCGCCAGATGTCAGTTCCCTATCAACACCTTCTTCCTCCACGTCCACTCCGCCAGTTGCCACAGAACCCATTTTCCCTCCGAAATCCGTCTCATGTCAACAATGCAAATACTTTTATCGAATGCAACCGGATTGCGAACCGGACTCTGTCGTTGATCCCTTTGTCGCCACAGACAGCTCAACAAACCTCCACCTCAATACCAAGAGCATCAGCATCCAATACCACAAACATAATATCATCATCGTGGGCAGTAGGAATGCGACGATCAATGCTCCAGGATCTGCATCCTCCTCCTCCTCAAAGGCAACATTGGGTTGGTACGGATATTCACCGGAAAGCATGTCTCCGTTCCTGTCAATGAGCAAACTCTTGTCCAACCCTGGTGCCTCCACAGCAACATCTGCTGTCTCGGACCCTTCCATCAACGGATCGACGACCAACAGAGGCAACGGTAGTGGTAATGGCGGTAGCATTGGTGACAGTAGTCTGGATGGGTCTGGGAGTGCTGGAGTCAACTTTACAGCCCTATTGCCCTTTTTGCAATGTATCTGCCCAAACCAAGGCCTGGCTGCCTCCCGGGTGTGCATGACATGCTTTCGGGTATCAGATCAACCAAACTATCTGAGCGAACTGAAAGAACAGAACGTGACGAGCTCGTTGAGTGTGTTTGCACAGGCGTGTGCAGATTCGGGTGACGGACGGTATCTCACTCGAAGTGCAGATAATCCAGGATCCAGTACGAATGAAGGGAATAGTATGAAGAGTAGAAGGCATGGTATCATTGAGGTTCTTTTTAGTAGCATTCTCCTGGTCATTTTTCTTGAAGTCGAATAAACAGTCCAGGAAATGCTTGGTTTCGAAAATCGCTCCCATGAGTATGCGATGCTCTCCAAGATGGACGTAGTCAACATCAGAAGCCAGTCCCACCTTTATTTTCTGCGCATAATTTTTTTGGGAAAAGAAAAAAAATCGGACGACCTGCTTGCACAGTTTTTGTGCTTGCTTGGGTCTGTCCTATCGGGCAATTCAACACTTCACCTCGCGCGACCGTCTTGGTTCATGTGAATGCGAACTTTCTAATTGCTCGAGAGCAAATCAGACCTGCTCTTAATCGCTTGCTGAGCGCAAATTGATGCCTCAGTGAGTTTCATATGCCAGGCACACTCTCCTCTCTTATTGATCAAATGGAAGAATGAAAAAGTAAAAGTATTTATTTACTCATTGCACTCTCGGATGTAACAAGCTGGCGATTTGAAGCCTGCTCGTCTTGAACTGTCCTCTGCAACGCGGTCAAGAACACATCCATTGTTGTCGCGGCAGACTAATTACGCACAAGTAAGGAAATAACATGAATTGTTGTTGCATACATCCATCTTGTTTGCGTTCATCAAATGTTTTACCTGTATATATCCTGCATGCGCGAGAAAGGGAAGCTTGCGGATGGTACGGCCACTCATCCCCTCAGCAAAGCCCGCAATGGTGTACAGCCTATGGTCTGCTGACAGCCATGGGCTCTCCATATCTGGCTGTGTGTGCGCATACAACTGAACGGTGACCCCATTCATCAAAGGGAGTTGTTAGATCGGGTTATAGAATGCCTTCTAATTGGCATATCTCTTCTCTCTCCTTTCCTCCATGGAAGAATCAATAAAGAGTAAGATATAGCATACCTGAGGCTGAATGATGCCTGCGCGTTGGAGCTCTTCAAGACTGGACTTCAGGATGCTGTAAATTGCTTTTTGAGAAGGTAGCCCGATGTACATCTTGATATCCGCACGGTCAATGAATGCAATATCTATATTCGAGTGTTCAAGCAGCATGTGAAGCAAATGTAAATGCACGCCCTATCTACTCTTTTTTCAGTAAGAAGATGTTGTGGACACTTACCGATTGCCTCGGTAATGTTGGAGGTGGTCAGAATCAGGACATTTTTCTGTCTCTTCAATCGGTCAATCTGGGTAAGCAGTGCGTTCACGACCTATGGTGTAGGCGACATAGAAATGACTTGTTATGAAAGTACACGAGGTCGCTAAAGGGATCGATTTAACGCTAACAGTAAGTAATGTTTACCCTTATAGAATCGGATGGCTCGCTTCCTGACAACGCAGCTCTTCTTGCTGCTGCCAAGCTTTCCACCTCATCTTTGAATGAAATAGCCATTGATGTATTGGTATAAGAGGCCGGTCTCTAGTTTTAATATCGATGGCTCCAGTCATCACAAAAACGCGAGGCTTACCGATGAGCACGCATACGAATGCGTTTTCGTCATCGACCATGGCCCAGATCTGATCAAATAGGCGCTGCACCATCTTGCCGCTCTCTGAGAACCATTTGCTAAACAGGCTGTGGCTGTTGATCTCAAGCAGTCTGCCATATCGATACCTGACAATCGCGAAATAAAAGGGTTCATTAGAACCAAAGGCAATATTCGCGCCGAGCGATCAACAAGGTGTTGTGATCCTTATTACATTCCAGAAAGCCGAATAGACAGCTTTTGAGCAAGTGCTCGACAAAGAGATGTCTTTCCTGTCCCAGGCGGACCATGAAGCAGCACAACCCTGGTTTCAGACATTATTCAAAGTTAATAATACCCTTCAGTGCAGACAGGGAGGCATTATCGATCAACAGATGCAAATCCGCTTTCTTCACCTGTTCCAAGATATGAGATCGGGGTTCACATTTTTGTTCGAGAACAATATTGCGGTACGGACATATTCCAGCAACTTGGTTTGGATCTGGTCGTCATAGATCAGACTGCACGCAGAAATAAAAAGAAGTGCGGGATGAGATGGCCAAGCAAAGCCGTCGTCTCGATCTCATTGATGCTAGATATAAGTCACATTGGCTCTTTACCTATCCCAAATACCCTCAAAGTCCTCGCAGGGTAACGTCCAATGATGAGCCATCATCACAGATTCTTCTCCATCAGGTCCCGTCTCAGCATGCTCTTCAACAGCCCCTTCCTTATGAAGCTGATAAACATGAACTGACAAATCGACTTCGTGGATCGAGAAGACTTCCTGAGCCGATCCGCATTGTTCTACGGGTACTCCTGCTTCTGCTTCGGGACGCTGTGAGATCATAGATCTTGATCCTGAGCAATCACCCACCCACATCCGCTCGACGTAGTCCCGAACGAAAGGATCTGTCCATTCTTTGAAGTCTGTGATCTCCTGGAAACATATTAACGAGACCTTGGTGTCGCGTAGAAACTGGAGGATGCGTTCCTCCAAGGTGGAGTATCTGAAGGAGCATTGCGGAATTATCCTCGCCTCAACTGTACTTTCAGAAATCCACGGGGATAAGGGTTGAACAATTGGGTTAGGTCAAGAGAGAGTCGCAGGTTTTCAAGAGAAATATTTCACAAACACCAGAGGCGATTGGAATGAGTGTCGAGCGCCATTTACTATTAAGGACAGGTTTCATCTGTGATGAGGATTGGGATGTCGCAATTTCAATCAACGACCGATTCTGATGCAAAGAGATCTTTGGTGTTTTGGTGAATGAAGCTTCTTTTTTTTTTTTTCGTGCCGTGCTCAAAGAAAAGTCACTGCAAACACACACTCATGTTTATTGTCTAATTGTCATATTTCAATTACAGCTTGGACTTGTTGGCCTTGAGGATATCGCCGAGCTTGGTGGCAAGCATGACCTGGCCCTTAACCTTAATAGCGCCAGACATGAACAGCTTCTGGGCATTTGCCTTGCCTGAGGCAAGGTCCACAAAGACATCATCCTTGACATTGATCACAACGTCTGGCTTGCTCGATGCGGGTCCAGGGCCAGCATTTCCTTCGCCGTTCTTGAGATCAACATGGTATGTAGCAGTCTGACCCTTCTCGTTTGTGATCTCAAACTGGAAGATACCCTTGACCTTCTTAACTTGAGCGGCACGGTCAGCCGCGGACATGGCGCTGATGCCAGCCTTAATATCGTCAAAGACAGCAGCCGACTTGAAGTCACCGCCAGCAGGAGCAGCGGGAGCGGCGGGAGCGGCGGGGGTGGCAGAGACATTGTCAAAGTTGGCCATGATGCTTTCCATTGACTCTTGTGTCGAGTTTGGGTGGGTGGCGCGACCATCCTCAAAGTCTGTGATCTTAGCCCACTGCTCCCGGACGTGCTCGGGCTGAAGAACCTTGTCAATAGGGAAGCCATAACCTCCTGTGCGCTCCCAGCGAAGCTTGCCGATGAAACCAGCGCCGACCTCAAAGAGGGATCCGTTCTCGGTTGTGCTCTCGTGGCACAAGTAGGCAACCAATGGGGTGACCATTTCGGGCTTCAAGGACGCAAGCATGTCAGGGGGAAGGACGGTTTCGGTCATGCGTGAGGCAGCCATGGGGGCAATGATGTTGCTGTAGATGTTATCCTTCTTTCCCTCAAGAGCGAGGGTCTTTGTCAATCCGACGAGAGCCAGCTTGGCAGCCGAGTAGTTGGCCTGGCCTATAACATGAGTGAATCGGGGGTAAGGTGATCAGTGCTACGACCAATCGCTTCACCATTCAACTTCCAGGTGCTGCATGCAATCACTTCAGTGCTCGGCTGCGAGGGTGATTGTATTCTTACCGAAGTTTCCGTAGATACCGGCAGCCGAAGCTGGAAGAAAAATTATCAAGCTTTTTGTAAGACTCGGTTCTCAAATTTATCCCAGGAGGAACAAACGCTTCGACTAAAAAACGTGAGCATTTCACTCAAAGTGACAGAGAACTTACTTGTGTTGATGATGCGACCAAACTTTTGCTGTCTGAAGATGGGCCAGGCGGCCTTGAGGACCTTGTAGGCGCCATCAACGTGGACCTGGAAGATCAGATCCCACTGCTGATCGGTCATTCTTGCAAACGAAACGTCCTTGAGAATACCAGCATTGTTGATGACGATGTCAATACGGCCAAAGGCCTTCATGGCTGTCTCCACAATCTTGTCGCCATCCAGAACAGAGTCGTAGTTAGCAACAGCCTTGCCTCCTGCAGAACGGATCTCCTCCACAACCACATCAGCAGCGCGGCTCGAGGCGCCCTCGCCTGTGTGGGAAACGCCGAGATCGTTGACGACGACGGAGGCACCACGGGAACCAAAGAAGAGGGCGTGGGATCGGCCGAGTCCACCACCGGCACCGGTCACGATCACAACACGTCCATCGAAGCGAAGAGTCTCTGCCATTGTAAAATGTGTATTTTTAAGTGTGTCGGGGTAAGAAGAGGAAGCGAGGGGTGAGGAGGGTGAGAGGGAAGCGAAGGAAAAGTGTGGAAGAGTAATGTCGCGAAGCAAAGAGGAGAATTGTCCATCACACAGTCACAAGAGAGCTGTCCATCTCTCTGCTCCAATTCACATGTGGGACCCCGCATTCACGTGGCGGTGGAAGTTAGGGTTCCAACTCAAATCTATCCGTTCTGTTTATTCGGGATTACAGTACATGTATTGTGCTGATGAAGAGCGGTGTCATACCTTCCTGTATTTCTTTACCATAGTGATGATGATTGCAGGAGGAGACCAATTCTGTTGCCAAGTATGAAAGTATCTTCCTTATTCTTGCTCTCTGCTTTCATTCAGTTGAGCGGGGCCCTTAATGTCAGCGACCCTTTTGGCTTTCACATCTCTGACGTGGAAAACTTCGCACGTGCACATCCTTGACACGAAACAGGCGCGTATTTGCACAAAGTGCCTACCGATTCACATCTCACTTACTCCGCCTTCACCTCTGCCTGACTAGACTTGTCTCTTTTTGTGCAGATTTTCTGAATATAAATGAGTGCACTGTTTTGAAGGATCGCTTTTATTGGCTTGGTAAAAGGAGCTAAAGCAGCCACAAAACAAGTTGTACATCCTTGGCGAATATTGCTGTCCGCCGTATTTGATACTGAAACTTACTGCTTAGTAATGTCGGCCTCGATGTCACGCAAAACATCAAAGATCTGCAGGGTTGTCTTCTATGTCTCTTTGAGATCCCCTCCAATGGCCGCCATATTGAGTTGTTCGCACAACCAAACCAGCTTGAGCGAAAGTTCCTGGTTGCCAAAGGTCTTCTAGCTCCATCTTGCCTGCGCCTTTTCAAGGCGCTCGTCCACATGCTATTCGGATGGAATCGGCTTCTGAGTTCTCGGCTAGAAACTTGATGATTTAATCTATTTATCCATTCCCTCGATTCGATCTTCGGCACGGGGGGTACAGTCAGTATGGAGCTTCTACCACGTGCGTCGAAATATTCCTAAGAATCACTTCTCACCCGAGCATAAAGTTACACAAGAGAGTACAAAAGGAGATGGCCAATCAAGAATGGAGGGAGCTCTTTTGAATACCGTAGCGCGTACCTGGGGCTCGCCCCGCGCGTTGAAGCGATACGTGGTCGCAAATCCGGTCCTAGGCTCTGATGGCCCGTAAGTCTATTGTTGATGCTTTGTTACAACAACGAAGACATCGTTTGAGTAAGTCTAACCGTTGGGTTTGATCAACCAGGACCGTAAAACTTTGTGTGTCGCAAACACACAACCCGATGATTCGGGGTGGATGAGAGTAACGTCACTTCGGTGATGTAATTTACGGTGGTCCGTAATTCCTTCACCCTCCTGTTCATTTCATGTTTGCGTATACGCGCATCCCTTGGCTGCCGTCCCAGTCTCCTGAATGACAAATCAGCGATGCGCGCCGATGATTTCGTTTGTCCATAAGCTTCCTCCTTTTGACAAGTATCGCCTGAATTCCGCCGGTAATAAGCAGTATTAAGTCTCACCAATTTCTTCTCTGACTTTTTGGAATCGGACTCTGTGGCAAGCAAGCAACAAGTAAGTCCAAGCAAGCACGTTCTCCTGGCCCCAAGAGGTGATCAATCACGAGGCGAGGAATGAGGAGACAGGTCCTCATTCCCTCGCAACACCCATTCAAGACACCGAGCGAGCAAGTTGGATCTCGAGCGGCGAGCCAGGTGGCTTTTGAGTGCTCGTCAAGTATTCCCCCACCCCCCACCCAAGCAGATGATGAGGACGACAAAAGAAAAAGACTGTTCAGTTGGTTCATAGAATGCACTAGGCTTCCTTGAGCTCGCCCCCGCGAAGGGCAGCAAGGGTCATCCAGGGTTAAGCGCACATTTGTGATGTCGAGAACGGATTGCAGATTTTTTTGTAGATTTGTTGCTGTACGAGTTACACTTCGACTTCCATTTGGATTAAACTTTGATGGTCAAAAAAAAAAATAAGACATTATTATTGATTCTCGATAGACCGGTGCGGTGATACAATGAAGGGGTTCACTGGTCCCGGTGTAACGTTCGGCCCTTTTGGATGTATTTTTTGTTTTCGAAAGGGCTGTGGTGGCGCACACATCTGCTTGCTCATGAAACAAATTTGTAGGTGACACGGGGATGCAACGCCTCAAATGATCAGCATGGAGTTTGTTGCATGCATTTAATATTGCCGTTTCATGGTCCAACACGATGGCACCCCCCTTTTTTGGGACACCTGATCTCAACATTATTCTGCGCTGCGAGAATGCATAGATTGTTACTAGACATTCGACTTGCAAATATATTGACGCTAATGCCAAGGTCGGCTGAAGAGTGATCTTGGAAATCGAGGCTGCAAACTGAAGCCCAGTTGAATGTCTTATAATAAATCAATGAACTGTTTGCACGCTCCGAACTGATGCAGTTCTACGCTACGCACTTCTTGCTTTTGGAAACGGACCCGACTCTTCTCAATGCGGCAATGCCTAACCCTTTATTGTAATCCACTGATCGCGAGAGCGAGACGCGTGTGCTTTTCTACTTTTCTCAGACCCGTGTTCACCCCACTCTCTAAAATCAGAGAACGCTTTCGACCCTTCGAATCGCACACAAGTCATCTTTCGAATGGAATTTCCAATTATTGGTGAATTTTTTTTATAAATGATATGATTGAATGCGAAAGGGATTACGTGGTAAGTACAACAAAGCATGTAATGGCCAAACATCTAAAGGTAGGCCATACAGCAGAAAGCTAAATATATCTGTATATAAACATATTGTGGATTGTGGATTGTGGTGGGATATAGTGCAAGAAATGTGTTTAAAAGAAAGCAAAAGAAAATGAGTGTGGAAAAAAAAGTGTCTAGGAAAGGCCTGCGATCCTAGACCATTTTTTCATGTCTATCTAGTTATACACTCATTTCCTCTTTTCAAGAGGGGAGAAACCGTCTTGTGTTTAGTTGCTCTTGGGAGCAGGGCTCTTGGGCCACTTGATGCCGCTGGTGGGGCAACGGACGAACTCGTATGAGGTCTTGACAACACCCTGGCTGAGAGGGGCCAAGATCTTGAAAGCCGAGGCAGTCAAGTCGATCTGGTTAGGGGCACAACCGGCGCAATCATCGATGATGCGGACAACGACTGAGCGACGGTTGGCAGTGATCTTGACGCACTCGAAGCAAGCAGCACGCTCACCGCCGGTGTAGCTAGCCATGTGGACAGCAGCAATGTGCCACGAATCCTGGGCGTTCACGTTGCTGTTGTTCTCGAGATCACCGTAGCAAGCGACCTAAACGAAAGGAGCAGAGGAAGGAGGATTTACGCGTTAGTTGATGAAGGAGCGAGAAAGCATTTGTATCGCGTTTCTGGACAGTTCGTCGGCCCCATGGAGGACTTTAATGAGTACTTACTCCTTTAAGATCGTGACCATTGAACCAGGTTGACTTGCCGGCAGCGGCTTTGCCCCACTTGACATTTTGTCCGGCCTCAACTGTGGTGGCGAGGATCGCGACAACCGCGGCAAAGATGAAGATCGAGATCTGGGAGAACTGCATTGTGTGTGTTTGTGTATGGATTGGGAGTATTTGGTGAGTGTAGCGAGGAGCTATTTTTCTTTGTGATGAAGTTGAAGTGAAGAGGGATGAAGAGGTGTTCTTGCAGATGTTTTGCAGAGTGGAGTGGGGTATTGGTGGAGGATAGGGAATTAAAAAAAAAGTAGGTGGCGATCGGGCAGGTTTTATACAACAGAAGAGCTATTGGGGGTAAGGGAGAGAAGCCAGGAAAGGCAATTGCGAGAGAGATGGTGGCGATGCTTCCCCTCATCCCTGAAGTGTGTGGCGGCCGTTTCATTTACTTTTCTCCATAGTCAGGGACAGGGGCCAGGAGAACTCGATCGTGGTATAGTGCGGTGATTTAAAATTGGCCGATGAATTGAATTAAATAGGGTAATAGACTGAACAAATAATGCGTGACAGCTGTGGTAAGTCGGGCATGCACCCCTCATCTTAATTACAAAACAAAAAGGAATGGGAGGAGAGTGAATTACGGCGGAACAATCCTGTGAGCTCAGCCGAATCTCATTAAGTCAAATATCGCATGGCTGACTGTGGTAGAAGTGAGCATTGTGTGGAAAGATAAACCTCTCATCTTGTCTTTTTGTTTCTTGGCCCATGTCCGCCGCGCCATCATTATCCTTCAGCCTCGCACACTATAGCGAATGTCGGCTATGTTGGAAATTGGTGATGCCTGGTGATCCGTAGCCTCATAATATTAAATTCCTTTTGTCTTGGCGGCTAATAGATCTGAAAATTTTTATTGGTTACTCATGCTCCATGCGCTAAGCAACACAATATGAAGCAATTTATCTTGAATGTTGCGGACCAAGACAAGTCCAAGTGGACAGGATAAAAGAATTTGATCTTCCTGAAATGTGTAACATGCATACCACTTACGCACATATCTGATTCGCTATGCCTCAGATTGATTCGTCCCCCTGAATCAGGCACAGCGGATAAACCTTGCCTAAGTCGCTCTATCACATCCCCGCTGTCTCTCTGCTTCATTGTCCATATGCAGCATATGCGATATATCTACCACTGGGAAGAGAGAAGAGATGGTGCGGGAGGTTCCCTGTCCACGGGAGGGGGCGGATTGCGTTTATTTGTATTTAGGTGATTGTTTTGTTTGTTGTTGTTTATTGATGGAGATTTCGTTCCGTGCTCTACCGTGTTCAATGATGCCCAGACCTAGTTGCAGAAGGGTCAAAGAACATTGGAGACGGACGATTCAATATCGGCATGGTGACACACGCATTAACCTAACGCGTCTGTGGATGGGAAAAATAAGAAAGCGATGGACTAGGGCGACTTGCGCCTTGCGCCTTGTATTCCACAGATTGTTGGGGAGGAATTGGCCACCTCTTTTGTCTCTGACTTTTGTGAATCGGTCTGAAAGAGATCCTATACCACTCGAGCCTCTTACTACCCTTTAGCCTCGTACTACACCTCCGCGTTTTTTTTCTCCGCGATCATTTTGCTTAATGCGGGGCTGGAAGAGCCGCTACAACTGTTGCAAAAGGGATCGGGCCCCTTCCTCAGTCTTCGATCTTGTTCTCTTTATCACCCTTTTGTTTCCCCTTTCACCTCCTCCCCTGGATTTCCAACCGTCTCGAAATGATTTCGCTCCCTTCTTTCAAGACATGTTCTCTGAAGTAATTGAGCGAGCCTGATTTCGTCGCGATCACTCCAATGGGGGATTTTCTGTTTGCTGCACCATGCACCATTGCACCATTGCATTAACGCAAATGGTCTTGTTGGGTGGGCATTGGGCGCGGAGAGAGCCCAGACCAAAGGACCAGCAAAAGAAAAAAGGGTGCGTGTCCAGCTGGATTTGAAATGTCTGATTTCGGCCTTTTTCTTTATTGTGATGGGCTCTCATGTCTGGGCTGGGCATTACTACGAATGGTAAATGCTAGGCGAAGAGTCGACACTGGATAGTCTACTGAAGTTCGAGCATGTGGAACAGGAGTCCCTTGCACATGTTGAGCTACGTGATAGTTCCGTTTCGGCATGCAAAAATGTTCAGCAAGGAGATACGTAACGAGATGAGTCCAGTCAAAACAACAACAGAAAATATCAGATCTAAATATCTGTAGTTTTGGCTGGGGAAAAGGAGAGAGATCTATCCCGTAGTAAACAAACAACAAATCGAAAAAAAAAATAATACGAAAAGACGTGTACTGTTTACTGTAGACTATTGTGCAACACATCAGTGACGACGAAGAAGCGTCAGATCCGAGCTCCGCCATTCAGACTGAAACAAGTCTGAGGAATAGAGTCCGCATGGAGGGAGAGGGCCCACGTCCTAGTAGATGAGTTGACTGCGTGGGGCGCGGCGATTCGAGGAACCGCAGCTGTTGCTCAAACGAATGGCCTTAAAGCCAGCTAGCGATCTAGGACACATGCATGCATACAGGTCCGTCGCACGGGAACATATGGGAAGAGGTCGAAATAAATGCATGCTGGAATGTTCCTTGACTAAGGGAGCGCATGGACCTTCCCCCCCCCCCTCCCCTGATTGCTCTCCCAGGCCCTGATTGCTCTCCCAGGCCCTGCTGCATCTCAGCAATCCCTCCTCACCTCCCCTACCTACACCTGGCAGTCTAATGCTCCATACCGCGCAAGGATATTACGGACTAATTCGCGACATTCCAGCATGTCAGGGGCGAATAATCTTGTTTGTGGGATCGGTCAACACTCAACAAAACAGGAAGTATTTACTAATGTTCTACATACACTCCCAGTTTTCACTCCATAACTCTATCTGTCGATGACTGGAACTATGGGGCTGGTGTTGAAGTTATCGGAACAACATGAATTCCTTCCTTGCCACCACTTGCATTATTAATATTCAAACCAAAGCCAGACAGTCTATGATGAATTGATTTCTGACTCAGCTTAGAGTATATCTTGTCATCAACATGTACTCCAAATGAGATCCTCGCCCAGACTGCATCGTTTACTAGAAGCAGAATGTACCATGTAGACACCTACTGCAATGTCATCCAATGGCCGCACCCAGTCCGAGTCTTTCTACCGGAGTCGTCTAGTCAAAGACGCGTAGACACCATCTATGGCGGTCGAAAGCCATTTAGTGTAATAAATTTCGCTGCCACAAACTTCAACCGGCGCTTTTTAATGAGCTCTCAGTTGGATTTATCACGATCAATCCTCTGGGCTTCGATCTCGACATTGATATGCCGTCTGCCTTTTTTTGCATTTCCCTAGCTTTTTTTCTCTCACTTCCCTGTGCTTGAAGAGACATCTATTCCTGAAAGTTCTCATCAAGTTGTCTCCTGCCTTTGTCTTTCCACTCTCTCTTCCCGAATACAAGGCATCAGTACCGCCCATCTCTATTAGACAGTTGGTATTTGTTTGTACAATGGAACAATGCCATGTCGAAGACAACCTTCCACAGCTTGAGAAGCGCGCTAGCACTTCCACCAGCAACAGTAGTGAACTGAACCCCCCTGCAGTGAGTAACGACACGCCTTGGTCGTTTGCAACATTCTCGCTTTCTTCGCCAACCTCATCCTTGCCTGTTTATGAGGCGGCTCCCGAAGACGGGACAATAGCGTTGGATGCAGAGGACGGCGTGGATTCAGAGTCATTAGTAACTGAACATGAGGCACTTGTCCTCGAAATACCCACTTGGACGGCGTGGAGCATTGGTTTCCCTGTTCAACTACCAGTTTTCGAGCAGGTGGTGGAGCAGACTACAGAGTCTTGGCTTTCGACTCAACGAAAGTTTCGTGAACCGGAGGTTCCGGTTCAGTTGAACACCGAGGATGAAGACGAAGTCGACAGCGATACAAAAAGTTTCATTACAGCGAGTTCGTTTGGTCTCAGACAAGCTGATGGTGGTGATGACGACAATAACAGCGACGACCAGAGCGCGAGAAACATTAGTGAATCCGATGAAATGACTGAACCAGCTTTCGACCTCTCTTCCGCAAGCCTGGAATACAGCATATCAGTCCACACTGACGCAGGGCACGGAAAGGTGGCCGCACTTTTTGCATTTTCAGTGATGGACTAAACGAAGGCTTGCAAGTGTGGAAACTTTGCACTCACGCCATTCCTCTCCATTCTCTCTTCGCGTCAATAATATAAAGCCGTGCCGATTCGCAGATCCAAATCTGTCTTCGAACGCTACCAGTCTTAAATCCGCTTCTGTGCGCGAAAATCCTGACGATCTTTTGTTGCCAAGACACGTGGTGGCTGAGAACGCGCGCTTCAGTTGGTTTCATCCGTCGCTGAAAGAGGCAGCCATTCGCGCCGCCTCCTCAACCTCCCCGCTCCTTTCACAATGGTTATCCCAAAACCACAACGGCGAGGAAGTGATTTTATTCTCTGCATCTGAGAAGCAGTCAGCTCTAGATTTAGAGTCGCCATTTCCCAAGATTCACCTTCGAGGGACACACGGCAGAAGTAGCGTTGCCACCGATGCCTATACATGTGACTTTCAAGTGGAGACTACTCAACCTCTGTCCCACTCACGTTCCGTGATATCTGCATACCAATCGTCGATCAGATCCTGGTGCGACTCTATCATGGCCCCATCAGATGCTCCCTTGCTCTCTAGTGACACTCCGCTCAGCAATAATGACGATCGCGAATGCCCTAATTTTCGTCAAACATTCATTACAAACGAAGCGGGCTCGCGATCTGGCCCCTTCGGCGGGGGCATTGGTAGTGCAGGCACGGCAGTGGAGAAGGTCAAAGAGTTGGTTCTGACAACAGGACATGTCACACTTGATTTCCTAACCGATACAGTCGCGCCAGCGACGTTCAATTTTGCACAACGGAGTGCAACGGTGACCAAAGAGCTTCTTGCGGCGCACTTGCAAGCTGTACCAACTCTTTTTGCCCGCTCTCGAGGAGAAGGAAAAGAAGCAATGGAGCGGGAAGGACGACTACCACAAACCGCAGGAGGAACAGGTGGACATGACGATGGCATCCCCATTCAGCAACAGCATTACACCCAGCACAAAAGCAAGGTTACGGACCATAGAAAAGACGAGCAACATGCAAGTAGCGGTCGAAGGTCCAAGTCGGTGCCGGATCTCATGAGCCAGGCCAAAGCCCGGGGAGTTGGTCTCAGCGGTGGCGGTGCTGCTTGGCCGTTGACACGACCTACGTCAGCCCTTTTAGAAAGCGCGCTTCACCGTCGATTGGTAGACCAAACAATACCCTTGATGACTATCAACTCCCCTGATAAACTCCATGCAGGTGAGCCTAAGAATAACAAAATACAGAGATCTCGTCGTATGACTTTTCAGGCCTTGCCAGGACCTGAGAATATGGACCCCGAGATTCGGCGACAACTTGAAGCCCGAGGTCTTGCATCGCTCGGTCTACACGACGGAGCAGACGGTAGAACGCAACGATCCTGGTGGGATCCAAGGCGATATGGCTTACCCAAGTATATAGTCTGCGGCGGTTTTCGGAGGCCGAGACCCTGCACGGTTATTCTGCTGGCAGTCCTGGTAGTCTGTATTGTTTGTAAGTAGCTTTCTCGGCTTCATATCTGGATCCACAATTTCATCCACTATCAGAACACTTATGTTATGCGTTTGTTGAAATCTAGTGCCTGTAGTCTTTCGCCATTGACAGATCGTGGAGAAGATATTCAGAGGGACATAAGATTCAGAATGTGATATATCATGAGTATCATACAAGCAGCCGCATCTTTATTAAAAAATAGGAATCCCACGTTGAAAAAATGGGGCGCTTCCAATAGGCTGCAATGGATTCGCTGGAAGAGATCCTACTTCTTCTGTGGCTTTTTTGACTTTTGTGAGCAGTCTTTGCAATACCACTTTCCCTTTGGTGGTGCCTTGAGATTCACGCATGACAGATGGAACCATTCAACCTCGCACTACAACGCAAGAGATAGTTGTAAGCTACAGCCCATAGAATAAATCGCCAGGAGATTCCATAAAACAAGTGGTGTGGTGTACGTACGTCTCCATTATCGCAGGCAACCATCTCGCCATAGGATACTTGCTGGCAGTAGCAGTAGAGAGGCTCGTTGGGGTCGATTGGCAGTTCCGTAAACGAAGCGCTATGTGGTGGTGATGAAGAAGCCACGCGACACAGTCACAAATTAGCGAAAGAAAGAAACGTTCTACAAGCAGTAAGTCCTTGACCAGTAAATGAACACGTACGGCTTTTTTGCAGCCTTGGAACCAGTTGCCGCAACTGTACCCCCTTTTCGTTTCTCCGAAGTCGTTGATGCTGGTGTAGCGGCATTGCTGCCGTTGTTGTTGCTGCTGTGTGTTTGCTTTTTCCCTAATGTTAATAACACAACAGACGGAGGCTTAGTCCAAAATACTCTGATAGATTGCGTTTCTTTCATGCACTGATCGATCGCCCACTTACTCTTCGAAGACGGTGCATCCTGTGTTGAAGATGAGCCTCCTGCAAATAGTAATTTGTGAAGCGTGTTTTTTAGTTCCCTGGAGCGTCCAGATGCTACAGCCTTTTGCATCCAAAAGACAAATCTCGGCCCTACCTTTCTTATTGCCTGTTGTCGTAGTCGATGTGATGGCGTTGGAAGACTCTTCCTTTCTATCAGCGGTAGCTCCGGATGCATTTGAGCTGGTGTTGCCTAGCCTTCCTGGACCAATCATCTGCTCATCCTCGTACTTTTGTAAATCGTCATCAAGGCGCCTGACATGTCGATCCACCTAAATACGAAAAAGGGGTGAACGTAAGAGGTTTGGTCCGCAGGGAACGTCCAAGCGATTGATATGCGGATCATGGGATAAAAAAAGAATTCGTACGACGTCATAAGCCGCTGTTGCCAAGGCAACTTTCTCTTCGCCCTGCCTCAAACTCTCGACCAGCATCTCATTCAACGACTGTAGCAGCTTGATTCTTTCTTGAGGTGTGCATGTTTGCACATTGTCAATGAACTCTGCTGCTTTGGTGCCGACCTGAGCCATGATTGCTAAAAGGAAGCGGACAGCGACATCCAGGTGAAGAACAGGTGAGCAAGGCTGCCTTAAACTCAGCGCGCCGGGGTCCCTTGCAGGTTCCCATGGACCTGGACTTACATTGCGCCTTCGCATCTAAATCTTGCATCAATGTGAATTGGCGTTGCAGTTCAAGAGGCAATGACTCGACAGCTAAGCAGTAATATAGAGTCGAAAAAGTCGTCTCGAAATCTGGTTAGGCAGTTTGCTTTACACCAGGACATGTTGCTGTGATGGTTGTTTCGTTTGTTCTCGAGGTTCAGGTGCATGCCAATTGCGAAGGAAGAACTCACTGTCTAGGTAGTCGTCAAGGTAGGCAAGGGACTCTGCAGTCCTTGTAGCTGTTGATCCTGATGTTTTCATGGTGAATGGGTGTAGGAGCGTGTGTGTGTGTGTGTGTGTGTGTGTGTGTGTGTGTGTGTGTGTGTGTGTGTGTGTGTTGTATGTTGTGTGTTTTTTCAACCGAAGCAGGGAGAGAGCGAACAGACGGCGCAAGCGGAATCGCCATGTGGCTTGAATTACTGTGACCAGTTTTTAAATTGCCAATTTGAGTCCCATAAACATTTTGAGAATCACCAGATACCGGTACAAAAAGGGTTCGGCTCATCGACCAGCTCATTGGCTACCGATCCTTCGCTGAGGGAAAAGTGCATACGAATCTCACTAAAAAAATTACAGCGGAAACGAAAGATTCGCTGGACTGAGACACAGCAGACAGAGTTGGGTGGGCAACACGTCCCTACTGAGCGATGTCGCTTTGCAGCTGCCTGAAGAGGCGAGAAAGTGTAGAGGGCCCTTCCTTAACACATCAACACAACTATTTTGCCTTGTTGGATGTTGGGTGATGGGTGATTTGGACAGGAACTCTGGACAAGCCCACGTCAACCTCCAAGGACAAGTGCGGGATCAGGAAGTTTGACCACATTTTGACCACATCGAGAGAAAGTGAGGGGTGCAGAGATGCGGATCGATGACGCCAATTGTTGTATTTAATTGTGAACAAATTCATGGATTCAGTTTTCGAGTGGAGTTTGTTTCTGCGTCAGTGGGATCAGCTCTCTGACCAAGGGCTGTTCTGAACATTTGTATCGATTCATGAATCTGGGAAGGCAACACTGATGTAGTGCAACAATTGCGCCGGAGAAGAGAAACAGCAAAAAGAACGGAGAGAAGAGCACCAGCTTTTTTTTTTCTGACGAGATTTCCACTTTGTTGTTCAGGGTAGCCCTGTTTTTAGGGACAGAGGGCCATTGCCCTCCTGCTCTCGCGCTTTTTTCAATGCGTGTCTGCCTGTTTTTTGTTTCCCCTGTCTTCTTCTCTCTCTCCCTCTCCCTCTCTCTCGCATATTTGCGTGCCTGCACTTCTTACACTTCTGTTTAAGGCTCTATCTAATACAGCGTCTTGCACTTCTCTCGCTTCATTTCCTCCACTGCACCATATCTGGCCTCCCTGCTTCTTGAACCCGGCCTCGGTCAGCCTTGATATTGCCCTCCCCTGGACCTTGAACCTATCAGCCCCTCTCTACGAGCAACGAAAATCGTTGCTTGTCCTCCTTCCATTACCACAAACTCGAACCCTCCTTCCATTCGTGTTCGCGGTGACATTCACGGTTGCAGTTCCCCTCTTCCACCTCAATGCCTTAGACGCACACTCTGTCAATGATCTCGACGCTTCAGGATGAACCATCTCTTTCGCAGCGATCTCAATAACAACAGCAATCCCTCCTCCTCCTCCTCCTCCTCTGCCTTGTTCAGTAGCAATAGCAATAACAATAACAACAGTAGCAGTAGTAGTAACAGTAGTGGCAGCAGCAGCAGCGGAAATAACAACAACTTTGGCGGCAACTTTCGCCCCCAGGGTTCGGACTATGGTCAACAGCAGCCATTCTCCTTCCAACCATTGCAGTACCAGCAGCAGCCTCAACAGCCGCAACAGCCGCAACAGCATCAGCAACAGCAACAGCCGTCTTACCTCTCATATCCAAATCAGCATCAATATCAGCAGCAGCAGCAGCAGCAGCAGCAGCAGCAACAGCAACATCAGCAACCACAATACGGGCATGCCCCTCCTGAGAACTATCGACCCGTAGTCTCGGACTCGTATAACAGCTGCACACACACTTCGCATCGCCCTCTGAGCGAGTACATCAGCCAAGAAGGACCAACGCGATCCCATCGCCGCAGCATGTCGTCCGAATACAATCACTCGGTGCGCTTCAACCCGAGCAGGAACTATGGCGCAGACTCTTCCGAGCAAGGGACATTCCTCTCTGGACCAAAGATACCCGGACTTCCCTGCATTGCGTGCAGTATGTCTAGAACACCCTGCGATGGCGGTTCACCGTGTCGACCCTGTATCCTGAACAGGTTGCGCTGTCACTATGAGGGTGACAACAACACACGGTTCTTTGGCATCGATGCACTGCAGCTGGATCAGCCCCTTTCATTGCAACAACACCAGCTGCAGCACGACAATCGCGACAATCCTGACAATCACCCTCCACAGTCGGGCTCTGCAGATTCCTCCTCCTCCTCGTTGCATCCTTCGCGTTCGCGGTCAAGGTCTGATTCGGGCTCTGCTTCAGGCTCAGGATCCTCTCCTGGTCCCAGGAATGGCCATGAGCACTCCTACCCCAGAGTATCGCCCTTGATCTCCTCTCCAATCACACTCTCGGATCAGTCCCTCATCTCGATCCCTCCCTTCCAAGAGCTCACGAACCAGGACAGGTCCCAGCATAGTAAGGTGGTCTTGCCCTCAATTTCATCCATGGGTGTGCCCTTGTCTTCTGCATCTATCTCTTCGTCGAATTCGCGGTCCTCCACCGCGAGCAAGACGACGATCTCTTCGTCTTCCTCGTCCAGGACATCAAAGTCCAATGGTAGGCAACTTGTCGTGCTTGTTTGTTTTGATATTCCTTCGCGGAGTACCGTGTTAGTACTTCCGCATGCTGTCGATCCCCAGATCGGGTGTACTCATCGAGGCGCTTACTCATTTTTTTCCCCTTGCGCCTTGCGCCTTGCACTATGACCCACGTTTTCTTTGTTTTGCATTCCTTGACTGCATCAGAAAATGGAAGTGCCGTGTCATCATCAAAGTCTAATGAGGAGCGACCTATACTTCCAGTCCAAAGGCTGTCGGCCACTAGAGTGATCACACTATCCAATGAGAGAGCTGGTTCTTCTCAGCTTGGATCATCCGCCGGCGTCGATCCTGTTGTGCGGCGACCGTCTACCAAAAAGCAACTGCAGCAGCAGGCGCAGGCTCCGAAAGATCCGCTCTATTCCTTGTCTAGCGCCAGCATTCGCGCACGCAGGAATGCTCTGGAGATGGAGAACATTCAACGAGCAAGTCATCTCTATGCAGACTTTATTGCCAAGATCAAGGCCTTATCGGTGCCCACTACGGCCGACTCCGATACTGCCAATAAGATTACAACCACTTACCTTTCAGAAAACGAGCTATCGTCTTTCAATAAGATGGAAGTCGATCAAACCAACGATGCTGGCCCCTCCTCTGCGCTTGCCGCAGGTGGCAAGAGCTCTAGGGAAGAGAGACCAACTCCAACGTTCAAAGCAGTATCTTCGTCCAGCAACGGCTCTACGATGATGGAGAAGGAGCATGAATCTCTTGAGGGCTTGAAGAGAATGGCGCGGTCAGGACTTCTGCATAGCCTGATTCAGCAGTACTTCACGCTCATTCATCCTCAGTTCATGATTCTGCACAAGAATCAGTTCCTGGTACGCTTCTGGATGTGGTACGGCCCTTTCCCGGAGGCAAAGGAGCTGCAATCCCAACTAGCGCAGCGGCACTCCCAAATAATGGAGCAAGTGTCGCCCGAGATGGTTTGGAAAGGACCGATCGAGCCTTTGCAGAGCACTGGCACTAAAAATGGAGAATCCCCGGGTCCGCAAAAGGCTAGTTCTCTCTTGATGATGGCCATGCTGGCGCTAGTATCTCGACACATCAATGACCGCAGTCCACTCAAGAGCACTACTGCGTACAAGCAACGACTAATTCAGACGAGTTTCGTCATGGTCAGCGCTGAGTTATCGTTAGCAGAACACGCCGATAAATGCCAAGAGAAGGTCCAGGAGCGGCTACTGGAAGAGATAATGGAGACAGACGAGCAGGGACAGAGCCTGGGCGAGAATCTCAAGGACAGAGGCGAGCAATACTTTCAATGGGCATCCGAACTTTTGAAGCACGAGTACGAGGAACCGTCTTTAACTGTCGTGCAGTCCTTGTTGTTGCTGCGCGAATATGCTATCATGGCAGGAAATCACACTCAAGCCTACATGTACGGTGGCACTGCTATCACTATGGCTATGGGACTTGGATGGCACCACGCGCATCTAGTGCAAGCAACGCAACGCGATGACAACATTAATGTGTCTGCATCAGAGAAAGGGTCCGCGGAAGAGAAATCAGATGTGGAAAGGCGAAGAGAGAGCAAAGCCAAAGATGAAGAGCAGAAGCTGTGTTGGTGGCATTGCTTCATCGTTGATCGATGGATGTCTGCTGCATACAACCGCCCTGTGGTAAGTTGACGGATTACATACAACTTCCCTGTTCAGACGACTCTGATTCTAACAACAAACATCGCTCCTGCTTTGCTATGCGACAGAATATCCCGGTCCATATTTTTGACAAGACTCATCTCCGACCTCTGCCCAAGGAGAAAAAGATTTTGAAAACAAGCGACGGCGAAAACGCTCAATCGAACATGTCCGTTTTTGTGCCTGATTTCTGGCTGCCCCCAGGAATGCTCGATACACCTGTACTCTCGTCATTGCAGAAAACATCAGAAGTATTGGATAAAACGCCATTTGCCGCTGGAGCAACGTCGAGTGGGTCGTCCAACCTACCAGGAGCGCAATTCCGAGCCAAGGCATTTTTTGACCAGCAATGTCGGCAAGCGCTACTCTTGGATGACATATTGTGCTTCCTGTCTTCTTGGTCCGATGATCTGTTTGTGAGCTCGACCGAGTTTGAGAAGCTCAGCAATGCCTTGGACGATTGGCATCGATCTCTGGCAGACTGGCAGACTTTCCCCCTCTCGGGCATTGTGAGTTCCCCCGCCTCCGGATCCAGAAACAAAGGACAGAAGTCCACCAACAGCAATAACCACGATAGCATCAAGAACAACAACAACAATAACACCGATGGGCGGGTATATTTAGGCGTATTAGCGTCGCACGCCAGCAATACGAATGCAGAGGAAGGTCGTGATGTAGTTCAGTCGACGTTGCTGGGCATCACATTCCATACGGTTCGGATCCTGCTCTACCGTCCTTTCCTCAGGACCAACCTACGCCATCCACCTTGTCTACCCGCTAGGGCAAGCGCGATGTGCGCGCAATCAGCGAATGCGATGACATCACTGGCAGAGTACCTGATGAACCAGACAGACCCGACGATCCAGCCGTGTCTACTGATGCGCCACCAATTTTCTCTGGTCACGGCGGCAGGGATTCAGCTGATGAATGCGAACCTAGACGATGAACCCCGGCTGTCGACGCCAGCCAAGATCAATTTGCTCAAGACTATCCGTATTCTACGGGACGCAGATCGATCGTCGTGGGGTGCCGGTGTGAGGGATGGGTTCCATCAAGTGCTGCGGGAACTCTTTCCTGCACAAATGAAGCAAATGTACGATAGGCCTGGCTCAGTAACCAGTTGAAACATTAATAGTCTAGTAGACATTGAAAAAAAAATGAATATTGACCCTTCACGACCACCGTGCCGCTGAGGATACTAGAGGAAAGGAGCGCGCGTTCAGTCCACTGCGGCCGAATAGCAGCTCTCCTTCAGCGCCGTGGACGATTCTGAAAGGGTATTTAAGAGTCGCCACTAATCTAGAGAGAAGACGACTGCCACACTTGATCTATAAGAAACAAGGAGACAAGAAGGCTCGTGGAGGCTAGGACCGAACTACTGTGAATGAAAGCAATGGCGTGTGTAGTGCACACGCATCTGGGTGGTACTTTGGCTCCAGCCAACATCGTTGTTATGGGAAACATCTCTCACAGCAACCCCTGCGTAAATATCATCACGCGCGTCAAGGGCATAGATAAGCACGTTGGAATCTGCGCAAAGAGAATTGTTATGGCTCAAGGTCGATTGACTGGTGTGTTATTGCTCCCGATAGTTGAACAAGCGGCTGGTATGTTCGGGACAGCTGAAAAGAGTGCACTGATGCCATCCGGGCATCTAGTGATAAGAGGTGTGCGCGTGCAAGAGGGAAGCGGGATGTGGACAATGCGGCGGGCGGGAGATCAGGAATTGTGGTTATCACTCGTTGTGTGCATCTTCATAGGGGTTCTCCATGTCCATTTGTGGATTTATAACAACCCCGGTGTTTGTGGTAGAGCGATCAATCGCATGTTGATACCAGCGTTGATTAAAGAGTGAAGCAAAGGTTTCTACTTTTTCGCATACAAATGGCGGGTGCCTGCACCTTTCTTTTTTATGTATCGAGCCCAGCTTCCTTCCTTCCTTCCTTCCTACGCCAACAACTCACTCAACATCGCAGTTTCTACTGCTGCTTTCTTCCAAGACCTAGTGCATAATGCATGTTTGGTCAGAGTGTGTAATATCGCTCCGTATTATCTAGCACATACAAACTTGCCAATCACTGTAAGTCATCGATTCCTTTAGAGCTCCGTACTGCTAGGGCACCTCACACCCTCCTGCTCATTCTTTGCTAACCCTGCTTCATTTTTCCTCACCATAGTTCTCACTGTAGGTGTGCGGGGGGCGTTTGCATGCCTGCAAGATCATAGCTTTGAAGGAGAGCAGGTCAACCCGTCCCAAGAAGACTCACATATCCATGTTGACGTCATATCCACCTACAAGTACGCGCCTCGCTTGCCGCATCTCTGACAACGTTGATGCACACGCGAAGCAGATGTGTGTATTTATACACAACCAGCACCCGTCGGCGGCCACCATCATCAACTCTGACGATGAGAACGTGATGCAAAACATGAGCATACCTCGGTTAGGGGGCGCCTTCAGCACGAAAATGTATCAGAGGAGGTTACAGAGGGCCAAGCAACAGAGGCAGTTTGCGATGACATTGCCTCCAAATCAAGGAGGACCATCGCGTTGGAATGTTCTGCAGATTAAGCAATTGATCCAGCCAATCCAGTGTGTTCAAGCTCCAGTAGATCAGGCACAGACATGGGCCCCACTCTCCGCATCCGTCAGAACCTATGTTGTGTCTGCAGTTCGGATACAACAAGCGTTGCGTGCCTTCTACAGCAGCGGCTTGTTCAAGGTCAAGGCCATACATCCCAAACAGGCGAAGACGGCGACTTTGGACAAAAGGCATTAGTCATATGTGCAATGTTGCAGGCCGTGCCTCGAAACTTGGTCGAGATGGGGCAGGGCCTCTCCTTGTCATGGGCGACTGGGAATTTGGATACTTAAGAACCTACCGCACAATATGAAGCTCAGCAATCGACAGCCACTCAATCCTCACCACAGCAATTGCCCACCACACCACTCCATCTACAGCTCAGCAATCGCCCACCACTCCATCTGCAGCTCAGCAATCCTCAGCCATTCAATCTGCAGCACAGCTTCCTGTCATTCCACCCCCTCCATTTTACTCTGTTACTCTGGATTACGACCCAGACGCGCCCTGCGGCCCTCAAGCGTTCCAGAGTCCCAATAAATCGTTAGCTGAACTGACGAATACAATTTACTATTAAGGTTCATGAACCAATGGTTTATTCCTTTATTCTTGTCGATTTTTCCAAAGTATATTATGAACAAGCGGGTCGCATCTCTGACAATCGCGTGGTGTCATTTCTTATTTTCTTATTTTTTATTTTTTGGAAACTGCGGTGCGGATGCAGCAAATGCATGCAGGTGTTGAATTTTTCTTCAGAGAGCACGGTGGAATGCTGTGCTTTGTGGGATTGTCACATGTATAATTTTACATGCGTAGTCTATCGGATGTGGATGGTGACAGAGGATGGACGCAGATGCTCTCACATCGAAACACGCCGTGAGCCGTTGTTTGTTATGTCGCCATCGCTGCTGTGTGGATGTGAGCCTGTTGGTGCTCTGTCCCCCTCCCCTCAGTTGCAGTCCTGTGTCGGTTTGTCTCTGCCTTTGTGTGTCCGACTGCGTCTGTACTCCACGATCCGTGTTTGGTTGGCAGTGTCTCTGGCCCTGAGTGGTTTCGTGCGATTTGATTGATCGGCTGATCCAATAAGCGCCGAGTGGATCGAACGGAGCGGACAGCTTTTCGCAGCTTCAATTTTTTTTTTTTTTTTTTTTTTTTTTTTTTCAATCCCTCTCATCATTCAAGCCGTCGATCAAGTCTACCCATTCCTCAACTCCTTCCTCCCCGCTCTTCCACCTCCACCACCACCACCACTCCTCTTTCCCTAGTCTCATTTCTTGATCTTATTTTCTTCTTCCTCTTCTTCTCTCTCTCTTCCCATTCCCCCTCCTGAGGAAACCAGAAAGTAAAAATCAGCCTTCAGGAACAAATGCGCCACCAGCCCAATTCCCCTCGGAAGGTCATTGCCGTCGACCTGGACGAGGTCCTGGCCAGAACCACGCTTGCAATTGCAGAATTCCACAACGACACCTACGGAACCTCACTCACCATGGACGACTTTGTTTCGTATGACTACACCAAGGTCTGGGGTGGCACCCGAGAGGAATCGATCGCAAAGTGGAGACTCTTCTTCGACTCGCCTTACTTCCTGAAAGTCGAGCCTGTCGAGGGTAGTCTGGAGACTCTCAAGGTATTTACACCCGCAAAGTCGCAAGTCCACAAATCCCCTCCCACACTTCGAATCGATTGCGTTAGATCCTTAATCTGCCGGATCGATGGCCAGGTGGCTAGTGTTTTGATTGATCAAGAGATCATAGTACATATTTGGGAGCCCTTCCTCCCCCGCCTCTTCAATTTTTTTTTTTTTTTTGTTACGAGTGCGTGGTTCTGATTACGCTTTTTTGAAGAATCAACAGGATGAGAAGCGAGAAATGAGCACTAATCAAACATGTTGATTACCCCCCACATCATTTTCGGACATGTTTTGAATCGCTCATAGCTGTTGAAATCTCGCCGCTACAGTCTAGTCATCGTCACGGCTCGTCAACAGTTTGTGGCGGATCTGACAAAAAAGTTTGTCGACCGCCACTTCCCGGGTATCTTTGAGTCGATTTACTTTGCAAACCATTTCCTGACCGAGCAGGAGAAAATGACATTTATCTCCAAGCCAAAATCTGTCATCTGTCGGGATGTCTGTGCCCAGCTCTTGATCGATGACTCGCTTGAGAATGCTGCCGAGGTCGCCAGGGCCGGCATCCCGGTCCTCTTGTTTGATCTTCATGGAGCCTACAAGTGGAATAAACTTCAGGATGGGCAGCAATTGCCCGATAAAGTGACGAGGGTTAAGAGTTGGAAGGAGGTCCAGGCATGGTTCCCTCGTCCGAGGTCCCCACTCTCGACTCTGTGCATAAGCAGGGATGATCAGATCTCGGAGGATGAGGAATCCGACCCCGAGGATGACGAAGAGGATGAAGATGACCAACATATGTATGGTGTTTATCAGCATCAGCCCAATCATCGCCGTAACATGGACTCGGACTCGGATTCGGACGAAGATCTAGACGCTGATGACGAGGACCTTAACGAGATTGCGAAACGCGAGCAGGAAGAGGAAGAGGGGGAGCACCATGGTCGGACTCTCAGGAGACGCAAGCTCATGATGATGGACTTCAGCAGCTCAGAGGACGATGAGGATATTGATCTCGAGCACGGTGAGAACATGGACAGCGACGAGGCAGACTTTGACCTCGAGAGCGGTCGTGGTGCCCGTCATATTTCGCACGAGGATCTGGAACGGTATCGCCATCAGCACGAGACCATGTACACCGGTAGCGAGAACGGCATGGAAATGGAAATGGAGATGGAGATGGAGACCACGACGACCACACAAGGTTCATCCTATGTCCAAGTCGATGTCGATGATATGGAACGTGGATTGCTCACAGTTGCAACCTCGACGACAACGACTACTGCCTTGAATGGCACCACCATCTCGACGACAACTCAAGTGTCAATAGCTGCAGCACAGGTAGATTGTCAATCCCTGGAGGAGACCACGAGTATACCAGTCTCACCAGAGGCCATTGCTGTCGAAGGACTGACTATCAAAAGCCCTCCATCTTCTGATTCCCTCATGTCGTCGATCTTGCAGGCGGACAAGCGCAACATGGAGATGGAGGAAGTCCCCCTTGCATAGTTAATCCTAGCACTATTTTTTTGTTTGTTTTGTTTTCTCATTCATATCCCAGCATTTCCTTGTTGTTGTCCCTCCTCCCCTCCTCCGGCCTTTTTTTTTCTGTTTTTTTAGACTGTAATTCCTCTCCCATGTAATGCTTTCATCACTATCGTCGTTTCCCAACTTTTTATTATTTTGATTTCTTGACTGTCTTCATAGATACCAACTCTAAATACCAGCCTTCACTATCGCCACAAACCATTTAAGACCTGACCTTTCTAATAAACATCCGTTTATTCCCGCACTAACCCCATTTAAAATTGGTGGCGAGATCTGGTCTACTGAAAAATTTGTTTTGTAGAACCTCTGGCTTTAAATGTTGTCTTGGGGGGGAGGGGGGAGAGACATTGGGGATTCTAACTTTGCGTGCACGGAGTCAACTCTATTAAGATGGATCAAAAGCCACGCAAATCGAGAGTACAATGTTTACTATATTCAACGACAAAAATATATACATATGCATTCGCTCAGGGTTTTAAGTCTTTTTTTTCGTTGTTCGAAAACTATCAAAATATGCTGGACTCAGAGGAGGCGGGATAAATTACAAGCGGGAATAAGAGATGGAATGAAAGGATATGAACCAACGGACTAACTACAACCCAAAACGGGTAGGAGGAGGAGAAGGAAGGACAGAATAGCGGGACAGGACGCGGGAGAAGGTGAAGTCAAAAAGGAAGAGGAACATTGCTATTCGTGAATTAATACCGTATGCTAGCCTGGCCGTTCATGCCACCACTCGAAACAGTTGAGCCAGGCGCTCCCGCCGTTGAAGAAATGGACATGCGGGCACCTCCTGTTTGCATCTGAGCAGGTAGTGATCCTCGTGGTCCAGGACCTCGCTGCTGCTGTTGTTGTGGCGGCTGACCCTGCATCATATGCGCAGGCGCCCTTCCGTGAGGAAGCATTCCCCCTCCATTATGGTTATGGTTATGGTTATGATTATGGTTATTGGGCACGTTGATCGTGTCTGCGTATACGCCGTTGGCCTGAGCGACGGCGCAGTCCTTGTGTGCCAAGAGCAGGGCCTTGAGATGGATGATCTCGTCCCGGAGCGATGCCGTCTGAGTCTGCAAATGCTCGTTGTCTGTTGTGAGGTACTCCACCTTGGCCTGCAAGTTAGAGAGCCACTGCTTCTTGCGCTGACGGCACTTCAGTGCAGCTGTAAAAACGCAGACAAAGAAATGCACTTGTTAGATGTTTTGATCTCAACCTTACTGAGGCAAAAACTTCATTCACAGAGATTTAAAGAGATTCTTACCTTGACGATTGCGCTCCAAAAAGTTCTTTCTCTTTTCTTCCTCATCCATCTTGTCGTCGCTCGCGGACCTTTTCTTATTCGACTTTTCGTTGCTGTTACTCGATTGTCGAGACATCTCCGAGTCATCACTATTATCCTCAGATGTCATTCGGTTACGCTGAGCACCCTTTGCGAACCCAGACTCAGCACCATTCTTTGGTGTCTGCTGAGCTCCAACCATGCCCTGCATACCGGGCATGCCCTGGCCACTCTGGCCATTCTGTGGTGGTGGGTGTGATTGATGCTGTTGATGTTGATGATGCTGTTGCTGGGGTTGCTGGGGGTGATGTGCTTGGCTATGAGGAGTATGTCCGCCACTATCAATGCTCTCGCGTTTGATCCACATATCGCGCTGTGTTGCTTGACTGAGGAGATGGAGATTTCCATAGCCATTGGCATTATCGGGATGCTGGGGACCCTGCTGTGGCATGTAGCGATCATTCATAGTCGCCTGGCCATTTGCATGTGGGAAAGGCTGGGGTGCCCGTGCGGATGCTCCATGCTGAGGAGGATGTTGCGGCATGGGCTGCTGCTGATTATACATGGCTTGCGGATAGGGCTCTGTGGTCTGAACACCAGATATACCAACGAATGGGAAGGCGTTCTCGGCATTTGAGGCCCCAGGGTTAAAAATGGTCGAGATGGGTGCTGTGGTCGTTGGGAAAGAGTTGATAGCATTCGCCGCAGGCTTCTCAAACATGATGGGATCCTGTGGTCCCTCGAGCATCGAGGGTGAAAGAGGGCCCATGCGGAGGGACGGCTCATCCCATGAAAATTGGTCGCTGCTAGGCGCTAGACGCCCAGACATCGACGCAATGGGTGGCAAAATTGGCTTGGGTGTCTCGCCAGTGCCAGTAGACGACTCTCCATTGCCCGTTGCTGTTCCTGAGAAACTTTGTTCGAATGGGTTGGGCTCCATGTCCAACTTTGAGACCGCTTGCAGATAGTCCACGGGTCCAGCTCCATCAATGGGAGCCGCAGCGAGATTATCTGCATTGTCATCGTCGGCTGCTGTGGTGATAATAAATGGTACATTATTGGCATGTGCAAGAGGCAAATCAAGCCATCAAAGCAAAGTTTACAAAAATAATGTTGCAGCATCAAGTTGTAGATTCCTTGCAGGGTTAAATAAACAAGGCGATGCGTACCCATGTTGGTCTTGCCAGGACCGAGGTCTGTGGAGAGTGAACCGACCGTGGTCATGTTGCTTCTATATGATAGTATGGGTATAGGTGTACTGTGTTCGAATAAAGCGGGGGAGGGAATGCGAACTTTTTTGTTTGTTAGACTGCAAGTTTGTCACTATGGCGTCCTTTTGACCCGCTCTCTACCCCTCTCTTGCGCTATGTGATCCCTCGCTACCAAAGGTTCGCTCCGTAACTGCTATGTTGCTGCCACAGATAGCACGGAAAAGGAGAAAGATACTGACGAGAATGGTATTGGGAATTCGTCTCGAAAAGAGTGCTTAAATGTCAAGGGCGCGAGAATATATTTTGGTGCAGGGAACAGGTGCAAAGGGAGGTTGCGAGGTGTGACACCTGAAAGAAAAAGGAGAAGCACACTGGGACTGATAACGAGAAAACGAGAAAAGGCGCAAGGAATTAATAACGCAGGAGCAGTCCGGGGATGCTTATTTGGTAACACCACCCCAGACGTATTGGGAATGTCACGAACGGCAGCAATGATACGCACAGCAGAAGATGAAACAGAGCGTGAAGACTAGTGAGGATTGGCACGTTTCCGAGTGGCCGTTGGGAGGGCGGGGGAGGACAGGGTGATAATTCAATAGGGGAGAGCGCTGGAAGCACAATGACGAAACCGGTGAGCAGGGCAGCCGAGTGCGTGTCTGTTGGGGGAGTCAAAACGTGTCTTTGAGGACACGATGGTGGAACGATGGGCGCAAGCGCAGGCGGATGAGAGGTGACTACATCTTCCCTCCGACATCCACAAGAGCAGCGGGCAGGAACACGCAGATTGCCATCAGCATCGCCTAGTCGACGATCGTGCAGGCCAAAGCGACGGTGGAACCGCAGGGTTCACAAGGGCTCGGTAGTCTCGCACTTGGAAGCAAGGCTGCCTTCTCTCTGCACACGTCTCACTCTCATTTTGTGTTTTGAGTTGTTGGTCCTTACAGGTTTGCAGTAGTGTGTCAAGGCAAGAGCTGCGTAAGCTGTTTTGGAAGAAATGCCAAGGGATGGAGGAGGAAGAGGATGCGATGGAAGGAACGAAGGTAAATGAGAAGGTGGGAGCGAGCGAATAAAAGAGGAGAGGGAGAGAAGCAAGAAAAAAAAAAAATGAATTCAGAAGACGTCATAGGCGAAAAGTGATTGGCCAGAAAAAAACCATATCTTGCAGTGGTGGCATGGTATGGCATGGTATGAACGAGTGTGTATTGTTTTGGATTATGGGGATTTAGCGCCGAGTGCTGCATGTGTACGAGCATGTGTTACGAGCATGCTTTCTTCTCTCTCGTCGCAACTCTTTCTTTCCCTCCTGTCTACTCTTCTCACTCGCTTGATCACACTATGCCGTGTTGTCGTAACCGCTGCTTTGAAACTGGAAATGGGTTTGATTGTACCCTCTACCAGCCAGAGAGAGTGGGAGCGGAGAGACCAATCCTGCAAAGGAACCTTCAACAAAGGAACAAGAGATCGGGCGAATTCATAGAAACCCATATGCTTGCAATATCTCAAGTATCCTCAAGCGATTAAAAATCCGCACAAATCCCATGCACAGGCGCACGCAGTACTTGAGTGCCAGGTGTGCCTGAGTGCAGGGTGTGCCTGAATAGGGGGTTGCGCCTACTGGATCGGCTGTCGCTCTGCGGATGTATTCCGGTTTGAATTCTCATGCATTCTCTTCTCTTTCCAATAGTCGCCATCAAGCAGGACGAAGGAGTCGCCTGTCAACATCCATTGAACCCATCTTCTATGTTTCCGCGTCTAGGACATCCTCTCCAGAGCTTCCCTCGTCTATCGCCCCGTCTATCGCCTTGTCTATGGCTATATCGTCCCTTAAATCTGAATTTATACCTGCCTCTTTCAACGACCACGTCTACATCCGCATTTGATTCATAGTCTGTTTCGGAGTCAGCTTCTGCTCAGTCCGGCCAGCCGGCAAACCCATTTCAAGAGAAGCTAGGCTATTGTCAGTTTCTCTCCGGTAATAAGTTCAGGGCAAGAGTCTACAGTAAGAAGACAGAGGAACGACCCACGACAACACCACCTGAACATTAAAAGAAAAAGCGGAAACTAACAAAAGAAGAAAAAGGACAGGAAAAGACGCAAGCCCCGCGTCGGCCTCTGGCGACAATATTCCCCCGCAACCATCCAGAACAAACAGATTGAAGCCAGCTACAGTCGTTCAAAACCACCTGGACATGTACGGAGTCATCACGATGGATCGTGGAGCAGCCAGCAAGACAACTTTCTCGTAGTCTTGAGGCGAACAATGTCGGCGAGCGGAATCAGAGGGCCAAGCTACAGCAAGATGTTATGGCGCTGCTCCGAGAGATGGTCCGCGTGGGGAATATAATAGCATGCAGAGCAAGCCCTTGCCATCTGTATTGCCAAGGTCTTCACAAGATATCCATCTGCGAATGACGAGCACGACATCCAACGGCGAAAGGACGCGCTGGAGTTTTTGGCGCACGACCACAGTTCACTGCATGATTCGATTCGCAGTGGCAGGAAACCAGACCCGGCAAGAAAGAGAATACCACACTCAGCGACATCTTAGCCGTCTATCGAGCATTTCTTGCGGAGGTCGGTCAGGAGTTCCCCCAGCTCAACAGTACGATCTCCATATTCCTGAGACAGGCCAGCGACCGAGTAGGCATGACACTCCAGGTTCACACGCACATGAGCATTCCGGAGCTCGTGGCTCGTATCCAAGAGCATAACAGTGCCTGGGCAACAACAGAGGGCCGCCACATCCTACGGGACATCAATGAGGAAGGTCAGTCCGACACCACGACCTTCTCGCCTTATTTTGGATCCTGAACAGCAAACTACCATAGTAGCTTTTCTCCCAGATGAGTGCGCAGAGACACGACGCAGGGAGAGCTCAAGTCATATCCGTGCGAGTCTATCCCTTCACCTTGGTTTTTTTCCTGACAAAGGGGAGCGATGTGAAAGGATACCCTGCAGGGGTGTATTGTGCCTGCTCGCAAGTGCTGTAGCTGCGTCTGGTGTTTACATTGAGTGACTGCCTGTTTTTTTTTTTTTTTTTTTTTTTTTTTTTTTTTTTTTCTGTCCATTCTGGGACCGTTAAACCTTGCCACAAGTGTGATTTGTGCGTGGCAGGGCCATTTAATTCTCTGCGGGAAACAGTTTTACTTTGCTCCTTCTCTCTTCCTCCCCGTTCCAAACCCCTCCCCCCCCCTCCCTCCTTTCCATACAACATTATCATAATGGCCAAGTCTGTCGCTGTCAAGAGCTCCAAGGTCACCAAGGCTGAGAAGAAGGTAGCCAAGGTCGAGAAGAAGGCCGAGTCTTCCGATTCCGAATCCGCATCCGCATCCGATTCGTCTGACTCTTCTGATTCCGAAGAGGAGGAGGAGGAGAAGGAGGAAAAGGACGACAAGAAGGCCGAGTCTTCGGATAGCTCTGACAGCTCTGACTCTGGCTCTGATGATGAGGAGGACTCCAAGGAGACTTCCGCTGCCAGCTCGGACTCTGAGTCCAACAAGCGCAAGACCGAGGAGGTCGCTGCCGTCTCCGTCAAGAAGACCAAGACTGACGATGCTGCTGCCCCCGCTGCCTCTGCCAATGTCTTTGTTGGTGGTCTCTCCTGGAACGTCGACAACGACTGGCTCCGCACTGAGTTCGCTGAGTGCGGTGAGATCCTCGATGTCCGTGTCATCACTGACCGTGACTCTGGACGCTCCAAGGGGTAAGTCATTTTTTCCTCTCTGTCTCATTATAGCCTGTCTTTTCCTTATGAACATGTTTCCTAACCACCCCAATTGCTTGTTTTTCTTCATGTTCTATGACCCACTTGTAGTTTCGCTTATGTCGAGTTCGCGAACGCCGAGGGTGCCAACGCCGCTTTGGCCTTGGCTGGAAAGGAAATCGATGGCCGCGCCATCCGTGTTGATCTCTCCGAGTCCCGCCCCAAGAAGGAAGCTGGTGCCAAGAGCTTCAACAACGCCCCTACGGGCGATGCCTCTGACACCCTCTTCGTTGGCAACTTGTCCTTCAACGCCACCGAGGATGACATCCGAGGAGCCTTTGCCGAGTGCGGTGAGATTATCTCTATCCGCCTCCCCACTGACCGCGAGACCGGTCAGCCCAAGGGTTTCGGTTACGTCCAGTTCTCTTCGGTCGACGAGGCCAAGGCTGCCATTGCCTGGAACGGCTCGGAGCTCGCTGGTCGTCCCTGCCGCTTGGACTATGCTGGAAAGAAGCCCGAGCGCTCTGAGGGCGGTGGATTCGGCGGTGGACGCGGTGGCCGCGGCGGTCGTGGTGGTTTCGGTGGTGGACGCGGTGGTGGACGTGGTGGTTTCGGTGGTGACCGTGGCGGTCGTGGCGGTCGTGGCGGCCGTGGTGGCCGTGGTGGTTCTTCCACCAACCGTGGAGGATTTGGTTCCTTCTCGGGCAACAAGGTCACCTTCTAAATCCCCCACGGGTCTGTCCCATTGGGTCCCATCTCTTTTCTTTCAAGGCACTTGATGATTCCCGTACATCTGTTTCCCATCTATTTCATTTCCATAATCTGTGTCTTTCTCGTTGCATTGTTCTTTATCTCTTTACGTTTGCATTTTTCTTCTATTCATTTTGTTTTAGAGCACGATTCGTTTGTACTATAATCATCATTGTTGTCTATGTAGTTACCACCATCGACGCATCTGAATGCTCCGCGCGACATGTATCCTGTGCTAGACACTAGAATAAACCATGTCTCTCGAAAAGGTATATTTCTAATCACATAGCCGAGTGTTTTATAGCTATCTATTAAGATCTGGGGCGCTGTGTCAAACAGCACTCGCACTGCAAAACACGTGGCCTGTTCATCAAGGTACAGGCAGGGCAAGACCACTCGGACCAACAAGTGTCTGTGATTGTGGAGGACGAAGAAGCAGAGGAAGTCAGATCAATCACAGGTCGATCAGACTTTGATTTCTTTGGAACTTCATCTGTGGGTTCCAACAGAGGTTGATCAAAATCATTCTTGCGCTTGATGCCAGGTGGCGTGACGGCAGAGGAGCTGACATCTCGACTAGATTCTGAAAGCTCTTCCTGCAAGTGCAGAGGTTTGATCGCAGCTGAAGGTGTGACCTCCTCTTCATTACCCGTAGAAGACCCACACCAGACCTGGTCTTGAGCCCGCCGCTCCGCAGCCATGGCTGCAAGTTCTCCAGGGCTATGCCATTGCTCCCAAAACGCCTTGGATGTTGAATTCGTCTTCGAACTGCTACTACCTGCTGTCGCTCCTCCCAAACGGCGCCCGCCAGCGGGCATCATAATCTCATTCATCTGCCGTCGCTTCTCTGCTGCCGCCACAGCTGCTGCTTTCGTTACCCCTGTCACAGTCGTAGCTCCCGTGGCACCAAGTCGGATACCCCCAGGTCCGAATCCACCATGTTTGGTTCCCAGCTGATGCCCCATAGCATCAAACCCTCCACCCGTATACCCTGAAGCCTCGATTTTGTCGTACTCATCATTCAAACCGTCTAGGGCTTTGTAAAACTGTGCATCATGGGGACCTCGGATGTTATGGGCCAGCTCATGTAGCATGGTGCCAATGATGTCATGCCAGGGTAGAAAGGTGTTCTCGTCCGAGTGGCGGCGCAAACAAAGCTGAATTTTCCAGCCATGGTTGGTATTCATGCCAAGGACACCCTTAGGATAGAACTCGGCAAGGATGTGGGTCTTCCAGCCATGTGCCTTCATGATCGGTCGAACCTATTTTTGCAGGGTCGCAGTGTGGAGCATGAACATGCCAGTCGCTTCGTAAGAAGCATCATGATACGTTTACGTGTTGTCTGCGAAGAAGTACTACTATTGTTTACCATGGTAGCGACCTTTTTAAGAAGTTTTAAGGCCTCTTCATGGTTTGTTTTGGAGGTCAGGCAGGTGATGTTTTTGATGAGGTCCGAACCAGATGCCATGTAAGTCAATGCAACAGGTTCAGGAATGTGAGGACAAATGTGGAAAGGAGTAAAGATGAATTCAGGAGAGAATGGTCAAACGTTTTATTTGCGTAGGAATTGGTGGCGTGCTTTAATCCTTCTCGCTGACAATCACTGCGGCCATGCCCTGTGGAAATTATAAAAATCTGACCATCAGCACATTTGCCCTCTATTTTTATCATGGTCTGTTCGTTTGCTCGCAGAAAATGTGTGCTTACCCCTCCAATACCGTAGCACATCGAAATCACACCAACTTTCTGGTTCGTGTGGTGCAGTTGCGAGATCAAGGTGGCCATCTGTCTGGCACCGGTCATTCCCAGTGGCTAGATATGGCAGTCGAACGACGTGTTAATTCCTGCCCTTTTTTGCAGTCAATAAAGTCAAAGCCTGAAAGCAGATACGTACGTGTCCAAGGGCAATGGCGCCTCCCTTGGGATTGACCTTTGCTGGGTTGATGCCCAGTGTGCGCACACAGTACAACGCCTGCGAAGCAAACGCCTCATTGATCTCATAAATATCCACATCATCCACACCAAGTCCCACATCCTTCAACACCGCAGGGATCGCAACCGCAGGGCCGATTCCCATAATCCTTGGAGGACATCCCACAACTCTGGCACCGCACCAGCGTGCCAAAATTGTTAATCCTAATTCCTGAGCCTTGCTTCTACGCATCAACACCACGGCAGCAGCTCCATCAGATATCTGGGACGCATTGCCTGCAGTTGTTGATCCATCCTTCTTGAACACTGGCTTCAACTTGCTCAATTTCTCAACTGTCGAACCAGCACGGGGTCCCTCATCTTTGGAGATGATGACTTCCTTGGTCACCTGCTTTTCTTGTCCGTTTTCATCCTTGATGGTGACCTTTTGTTGGACTTTGACGGGGACGATCTCGGCATTGAACAGTCCCTGTTCCTGAGCTTTCACTGCCTTCTCGTGCGATTCGCAGGAGAAGCGGTCCTGATCCTCACGTGTGATCGAGAAATCACTCGCAACGTTCTCGGAGGTGATTCCCATGGGTACGAAGCAGTCGGCTGCGCCAGGTCCGGCCTTGATAGCTGGTGAAATCCTGGAAGGCATGCTCTTGGAGCCATAGTCGTGTGTCATGGACTCAACACCAGCACCTATTTTTTTTGGCCGTAAAAAAATAGATCAGAATCTATTATCATGTACACATATAATCGTGGAGGTAGTTTTCGCGCTACTTACCGATGCCAACATCAATCTCGCCGGCTCGGATAGCATTGGCGATGTAGTTGCATGCCTGCAGACCGGAGGAGCACTGGCGGTTTAGCACGCCATAAGTTGTCGTATAAGGGAACCCTAGAGAAATCAGGTGATTAGTGACTCCATCATTGACCAATTGAAGTATTCTATTGCGGGGTGTCAGTCTGCGACGGAGAATGTTTGTTCTTTTTACCAGCAGTGAACATTGCCGCACGGCCCACCTTGATACCGCCTAGCTCCTGCAGTACATTGCCGGTCTGGATGTCATTGACGAGTTTGGGGTCGATCTTGGCGCGCTCAGCCGCTGCCTTCAAGATGACAGCGAGAAGGTCTTCAGGGTACATGTCCTTGAAGCCGCCCTTGCCAGCTCTGCAAATCGGGGTGCGAACCGCTCTGGGGGAGGGCAGTTTACAATGGCAATTGGGAGTGTGAGAAAACTTGGTGTCCATAAAAAAACTCTACGGACCTCAAGGAGCATGGGTCTTTTGGCTTCTTACGATACGATCACGACATCGTCCGGATGTCTGTGGTGAATAAGGCCCTCACGGTGTTTGCTTCCTCCTATTATTTTCGAAGAGAGGTACAGGGTGTGGTGGAATGAGAGACTGTCGGCTCAGGAACTTGCCCGCCACTTGAACGAAAAAATGGGAATGTCACTAACCATTGATGTGGTCCTTGATCTGCTCAAGACGCTTGTTGGTCGAGATGGATGTCATGATGAATTGAGAGTTGCGAATGTAAATGGTGGGAAGACGAGGGCTTTCTACCTTACGAAACGGCGACTAATTTAATTTGTCCGTCGGCTCGTGTTCTCGGGCCAACATCAGCGGCAAAAGAAATACCCCTGAAGGAAACAGGCGAACCCTCGCGCCAGGCACCAATCAATAATGCTTATTGTGATCACCTTGTAAAAGTAAGGATCGCCTCTGGAGAGAATGCGCTCGTTACGGTGGCCCAACCCAGTGCTGTTACTCCAGCTGCTGCATGACTTACAACTGCTAACGCAATTACCTGTGCAGTTGGGCTTTACGTCGATGTTGATGTACACGGGCACCCCGATCTCATCCAACTGTTACGGTCACAGCTAATAGAACAACAAAAGAAGTAAGAGAGACAGTGAAAGAAATGCTCTGCACTGTGGAAACACAGCTGAGTGCTCGGCCCTCATGAGCGCGTATTAGCGTGGCATCGGTCAGATTTCACACAATCTCTAGCCTCATGGACTTGCTTGAAGTCGCGCGCGCGTCCTGTAGCTCCAGAGGCTCTAGACTAGGACTTTGGCTTCAATGCCTGATAGCACCACATCGCAAACATGATTTAACTTTTTGGGATGGAGTTATTCCTCGCCACGTTTGAACCGATAATATCTGACAACGAATCCGGCGACCAAATCGCAGCTTTATTGACGAGAGAGAGTCCATAGATACGGTTGTAACTGGATATGTAGGTAACCGAGGAATCGGCGCGTCCCGCGCATAGTTATATAGAGCAAACTGTGATCCAGTCTAGAAAGATGACAAGCAAAACCTCGCATGCAGCAGCCTGCGCAATAGAGCCTTTGTTAGTATAATCAGAACCCAGAGATACCTGAAGTACAGGGTTTCCTGGAGATCGCAACTTTATATTCATGACTTGTAAGTTGATCAGCACCAAGGAAAGGAGGTATTTGAGGATGTTCGTACTCTACATGTCATTTCTTTCAATCACATTATCGCTCAATATCTTCAAACATCATTGATATAACTTAACTTTGTTGTCGCTTTCGCTACTTTCACCGTTATTATCTCGGCCTCGGCCGTCCTTATCGAACCGTCCAACCATTTTGAGGTGTGTAAGTACTCAACGTCGTCTCGAAGAGCGTGCTATTGTTGGGGATAGACATTATCCCGTAGACAGTCTCTTAATGGAGCGTCGCGATTGTTACAAATATAGCTCGACGTACGGACTTACTGGATGCTGCCTCTGGAAAGACTGCATTCGCTATAGTAGCTCTGTTCAATATGGTTAAGGGCAATGCACGGCTTGGCCCTACTGAACTAAGAAAGCATGGAGAGGCTCGCTTCGACTCTTTTCTATTGTCATGCTGTGATATTTGATATTTGGGAACGAGATCCCAGAATGATAAATCAGTCGCTGTGTGGGCAAAGCAAATATGTCACGTGAACCGGAACGGATCCCAGTCACAAAAACAAAATATTGAACAGGTCCGTTCCAACATTGAATCCTCCTTGTCCATCTCAAGTTAAATCTTCACCTCCGAAAGGCATGTCCATGGCACTCAAGACCAATAGCACTGATCACTGTGCTTGAAAGCGTTATATAGACATTGAACTAACTGTGCACGTTCTCTGCCATACCCTCCTATCCCTGGTTCGCGACCTTTTAATCAAACCACAACTTTCACACGGAATCAAACGGACACACGGAATGGATTACACTACCTCACCAACGCCCCCTGCTGCACCGTATCCTCCACGCGCCAATTGCACAACTTGGATATCGAATATATTATCTCTTACGCACCATTAGGATTAGCAAAACAATGAGACTGAAGTATCTTCGCACGAAGCCTCGCAAGGTGGTCGAGGCTAGCCCCTGTATTGCCGAGATGGGAGCCATGATCCAGTGCTGGACCGCCTCCGGAGTTGATGATGCCAAGTGCATGCAATCCGCCAAGATGCTCGCTGACTGCATGAAAAACTTGGTAAGCACGCTTATCTTGTTGAAGATCAAAGGATATGGACATGGAGATCGATTCACCAGAGGCATTCAGGGGCTGGAAAGGCTGTAGTTACTCGAGCATGGGTTTTGCGATAATGTTCAAGATCGAGAGCTTTTACGACGCGTTTACAAAAGGAGATGACGTTTCAATTGGGCTAAATGGACCAATTCAGGATTATGGACTATGGGTTATCGTCTTGCTCGTGTGGAGTGATGGAGCAGACATGTACTTCAATTGAGCAACTATCTGACCTTTGCTCGCATTTTCCTATTTAATAGCCCACTAAGGTCAAAAAGGTCAACACCGTCAATTACCACTTGGCCCGTCTGCAGAAGCAGCTGTAGATCGAGATCGAAAATGCGGATGATCTTCCTTGCACACTCCTGACATATTTGCCGATTTCGTTCACCAGCAGCCTCTGTCCCCTTTTTATGTATTATAGCACTTAGCACCAGTAAACATCCCTAGACCGCTCTTGTATCGAGTAGAATACAATTTTTGCGATTATCAATCAATATCCTGCTCCAAGTTTTCAACATGCATTGGTGGGTTCCTGGATTTTGCTGTTATTCAGAGCGGCATCACGTGTGTTACCGATGGCTCTTTATTGCATTCAAGATGCCTTTTGCCCCGCTGCTCTCTGCATTCATCACAGACAACATTCGCTATACCATCTCCCGCCTCATTCGAATCCGGCTCCGTCCCAACAAACCTCTTCCTTATTAAACTACAGTTTAGAGTGAATGCCACTGACGCGCTCCAGCTGCTTTTACGTGAGCTCGCTCTTCTTCCTGGTTGCAGTCACAGGTCCGTCCGTCGCCAGTCTCCCTCCCTCTCAATCTCTTGCCCCTTGTCATACACAAAAGACCACCTTGGAAAAATACACCCGGATTAACATATATTTGTTTGCGGCCATATTCTTCCCAGGAATATGCATCTTCGCTTCAGCATATGATGTCATCTTTCAGATCTTTCATCCGGTTACCGTGGGCGATCCTCCAAACTACAAGAACCTGGCCGTCTTTGCTGGAAGCTACGTTCTCCTGGTAAGATAATATCATTCCCCCTTTCCCCTGGCGCTTTATCACAGTTACCCGCCCTCCTCCCTCCAATTAACTTTGACGAAATTGTGTTTTTCTACAGGGTTTGGTAGCGACTATCTTTGGGTTCTCTCGCTATGTAACTGTAAAGCTAGCACGACAGGCGATTCCAAAAGCATACGTGCCAGTCACCCAAGAGGATTTGCCAAAGGTATGTAGGGCAATCGGTTGAGGGAGCATTGATACGCAGTACGTGATTTGCAAGTGCCTATGTAGCCGTCGAAGACGTTACTGATAGCATCGTTGACCATGTTCTTTCAATGTGATGGCTTGTAGAATGTGTATGAGTTTGTTCAGTCAGAGCTAGATCGCGTTGCCAGGCTAGCCAAAAAGGCGGAGCCACTCCTAGAAGAGAGTGGGCAGCCAGGGTGGGGCAAACCAGGTACGACCCTGTTCTCGACATTTTGGAGAAACCGGTGCACATTGTGGAATCTTACTATATTCATTGGCATTAGAGTCGTCGCTGCAGGATACACATTTCAAGACCTTCATGGCTAGCACGCCACATTTTATTGGTATGAATCAAGATAGTCGCTAGCATTGTTATCCTCTTCAACAATGACCCTGGACGTGCATCTCATCTCCACAAATTTTCTTGTAACGACATCTAGAACGGGCTGCTGTCGCCAATTCACCCGAGCTCGCACGTCCACCCAATATGTCCATTTCTGCCTACATTCATATGCTGATGGACCAGAAGCTGATTACTCGAGATATTGGACTGGAATATATTGCGGGCTATGAACAAGCACGCTTTGGTGGAGCTAGGAACGACCCCTTACCAGTCACCATGTCCCCTCTTCATAACCAACATCACCATCACCGCCATCATCAGCAGCAACGTACCTCAGGATTAGGACATCCTCGTCAATCCTCCGCCAGTAACTCTCGCCATCCCAACCAAGATCCTTCAATCATGTCCACGCTCGCAGGCGAAGGCACCACCTTACACGCTAGAAGTGTAGGAGTTGGAGCTGGAAAGGAATGTCTAGGGGAGGAGGATTATATCCGGTTCATGAAGGTTCTGAGCTGGATTCTTCAAGAGTTAGGATGGGATCAAGAGGCAGAAGAGGCGTACGAGGAAGAGTGTCGCGATCAAGAAATACTGCAAGAACAACGAGAGTCAGAGGTAGAAACGCTCGATAGGGAGCGGGATCGACAATGCTATGGCCATGAGGACGAGAACGGTGGTAATAGCAGCCGAGATTTGGGGCTAACGAGGGCTGGCGTGTCGAGTCAAAGTAGGAACAGCCTCAGCAGCGAGAGCTATTATGTGGTCGACGAATCAGACGTGCATGAGATAGAGGGGGAGGACTATGCCAGCGGAAGGATAGGTGGGCCAGAGGGACAGGAGATGTTGTCGAGGAGTAAGAGGAAGCCGTTAAGGAGTGGGAATATGAGCATGCGAAGTTTGTTGACAATGCGGACAATGCGAACAACGAGTACGAGGTCCTAAGGGGACTAGATCTTTTCCATCGAGATGTAAATTTTAGTAGTACACAAAATAATATAATCCGAAAGGAGAAAAATGGGTCCATTCAATCGAACGTTTGGGCGGTGAATCGCGTGAGACACGTAAATACGACGCGTTGACAGCTTGCCTTCAAAGAGATCCGGGTACAGCAAGGCCCAGGGTTGGGCGCATGCACTGTGAGAGAAACTCAAAGATGAACCTGGAGCAAGTATTGATCCGAACGAGCGGCAATTAATGAGAGAACGAACATGGGACGAGGGGCGTAGTATACACTTTATATACTTTCACAACTTTATTTGATGTGGTAAAGCACTAACTGGGAAACGGAGTACAGATGGACAAACAGGCCACTACTAAAAGAGAGCGGAGTACACAAGATGAGTAATAAAAATGGCAGCCCGGGGGTGGGTGGACAACACTGGAAAGGATCAGATACGCTGTCGGGTAAACTAACCAACTGACACCCCTGAGCAGTGTTTACGAGGATCAAAATGCGCCTCGGGTGAACAGTAGTATCTAGTGTGCAGGTACATCTTATTTTTTTTCTTTTCTTTTTTTTTTTTT
>MU616623.1:54402-78590 GCA_025201705.1 Dissophora ornata
TTTTTTTTCTTGGTGAACTCTGGACCCCCCCCAGTACTCTTATCAGATCCAGAAGAAGACACCAAATCTGATAACTTTATTCCCATGGATTGAACATATATAAAAAGGAAACCTCATCCCCACCCCCACGACTTATTCATTCGTCCAGCGAACCCAATCCTCCCCTCTTTGTATATACTCTCCCCTCCTTTCCAGCTCGTATCACAGACGGCTCATCCTATTTCTTGTTATCTTTTTTCATATCACAAACAAGATCGACAAAATGGGTGCCACGGACTACTTCTCCATCCCGATCTTCTTCATCATTTTCAGGGAGACCACGGAGGCCGCCATCATCGTGTCTGTGCTGCTCTCTTTCCTGAGTCAAGTTATGACCGATGATATGTCCATCAAACGACGACTCGCCCGCCAGGTCAGTATTCTGATCTCCAAACGCCATTGCCTTCCCCTATAGCGATGTCACAGAGCACCGAACTGACGCATTGAAAATCCTGTGCTTAACTCTCCTTGCAACCCGGTACTTTAGGTTTGGGCCGGAACAGCGTTAGGCTTGTTCATCTCGCTGGCAATCGGTGCTGCTTTCATTGTTATCTGGTAAGTGAATGTTTGCTCGTTTGTCACCTAAATCAATATTTGCCTCTATGCCACAATTTACCTTGTCTACTAACACGCAATACTCTATTTCCTATTGAAGGAATAAATATGCAAACGATCTGTGGGCCAACAGCGAGCAGCTGTGGGAAGGTAGTTTCTCGCTCATTGCAGTGGTCATGATCACTGTCATGGGTGTGGCTATGTTGCGAACCACTCAGATCCAAGAAAAATGGAAGGGAAAGCTCGCCAAGGCGATGGAGGACGAGACCCAGCGTGGTCTTGGTAACAGCTCTCGTCGGTACGCATTGTTCATCCTCCCATTGATCACGGTCTTGCGTGAAGGTCTCGAGGCCATTGTCTTTATTGGTGGTGTAAGTTTGATGTCGTTATAAAACACATGTTATTCAGTAATGGGTTTAATGTATGTGTGCGCGAGTATCTTGTCTTTGCAGCTCCTTAGTGCTTGAACTAAAAAAAATCTCTCGATGTTTCCGTTCACAGATCACGTTCTCGGAACAAGCAAGAGCCATTCCTGCAGCTGTAATTGTTGGTGTTTTCTGCGGTCTCCTTGTCGGATACATTATCTACCGCGGTGGTAATATGATGAAGCTCCACAAGTTCTTTGTGGCCTCGACCTGCCTTTTGCTGATCATCGCTGCGGGTTTGGTAGCAAAGGCCGTCGCTGCATTCGAGGCCAATACCTGGAACAAACTGACAAACACACAATCTGATGATGCCGGAACGTTCGATCCCCGTGTCAACGTTTGGGGTCTGACCTGCTGTAACCCTAACGATCCCAATGCAGGTGGTTGGGCCCTGTTCAATGCCGTTTTGGTAAGAAAATGTCTACCCTTTCTTATTGATTGACGCTTCGCTCTTTCTTGACAACGGGCGCTAAACGATACGCGCCATTACTCCTTTTAATTGTCTAGGGATGGAACAATGTTGCATCAATTGGCACGATTGTCAGTTACATCTTGTACTGGTTCTTTGTTATCGGTGCTCTTGTGTTCATGAAGCTGCGACGCAACAAACTCGCTCGTCAAAATAGGTTTGTGGGTGAGATGGACTCGGAGAATTCTGCCCCTTTGCCTGATGAGAAGCAAAAGACCCAGTTCCTGGTGGACGAGGAGAACGTCAGGGTAGAGGAAGCAACTGGTGAGCCCGAGATTCTGCATTTGTAGGAGTTGAAGCTATCCACTGTCACCACTAAATAAAGCACTATAATAATTGTCACACTGAGAATGCTTCCGTTAATGCTGTCTCTATCATGTCTGAACGCAATTTTTTTTTTTTTTAGGCCCAAACGAAAAAAGCCGTAAGACGACCGACCACCAGAAGATGCCCATTTATTGTATGAAGTTGTATGATAATCATAACGCTGCGCTCTATGGTTAGGTTTCTCCTCAGGTATTCAGAGCCACGATACCTCCACTTCCCCTGGGCCTTCGTAAGTTTGTACTTTAATGTCCCAGGACACCTGCAAATGTCGAGTTCATAAACATGCCGGTAGGGTCATATTTTTTGCGTACGACCTCAAAGCGATCATACTGGTCGCCGGCTTGCTGGCGAAGGTACGGCACGATACCGGGTATTTGCTCCCACATCTTTGCCCAGTGAGGCCTACACGATATTGTGAAATCGAGCAATAGAAAAAAGATTTGCATTGCGTTAGCAAACGATGATCTGATCAGCGAACACCGAGAGAAAGAGAAGGGTGCATCAAAACCAATATTACGTACTTTCCGTGGAACTTCTCCATCCAGAACTTTGCAATCTTGGCCGAAAACTCGTCAAAGCCCTTGGTATGGTTGACAGACAGGATCTCCATCATGCAGTAGATCGCCTCAGGGTCTTTGTCGTACGCGCTCGACATCAGCAGCGACGACGACTTGACGAAGCGCATCTCCAACGTCAGATTCAGCGGGAATTCGCCGCGATTGGCGTATTCGTACAACTAAACAGAGTGGTCGCGTATGTCGTTAATGGAAAGACTGACGCCAAATACCAAAAATTGAAAGTACTCATGGAACTTGACTATTCTTTTTTTTCTTTTTCTTTTTACCTGTTCGATGACATAGTTCCATGCCACGACCACGTTCGAAAAGTCTTCATTGACTTTGAAAGCCATCTCCATATCCAAGCATGGCAAGTTATCAATTCCTGCCTGGTAATGGATCGCATCTGGTGCGTTCAACACCACCTCTGAATCCTTGCCTCCAATCGCCTTGAACAATAGACAGTTCACGAACGGCGCACTGGAAGGGTGCGCTGCCATAAACTCATACAAGTGATCTCCGAACTGGGTTTCGTACCCTTGGGCCAGCTTGTGGAAGGTTTCGCACGCGTGACTGACAGAGACAGGAAGCTCCTTGGTGCGTTGCCATTGCTTGACCCAGATGTGGTCATTGGCAGCACCGAGACCTGGGGTGTTGAATGGCCAGTAAAAGATTTCGGTTTGGTCGTTGCCCAGGACCATAGCCTTAAGTTTGGGACCACAGAGCTTGGGTGACGAAAAGTAGTCGCTCAGGGGTGGGTACGTGTCAGTCTAAGAGGAAGGTTTACAATGCTGGTAAGATATTTATCGAGAACACGAGGCTGCTGTGCTGCTGTGCTGCGCGTAGACAGTGGGACAAGACCCACCATGTGCAATTTGAACATTGGTTCGACTTTGAGCGTGTAGCTGTAAATAATGCCAAGCAGACCCAAGTTGACACAGGCGGCTGAGAATTCTTCTGCATTCTTGTCTCGAGTAAATGTGTTCAAGTTTCCGCTGGCATCGATGATGGTAACCTCGCTTACGAGATCAGCCAACGTGCGGGTATGGGTCGCAGCGCCGTGCTATAGACAGGAGGGATGTGTACAGGCACCTGTTTAGTTCGCGCGCACATGAGGATGAGACGAATTGCTCACAGTGTACGAAAACAACTTCAGTTCTTAAATGAGTTTTTCCTTTCTTACACAACCCAAGCTGAGGATACCTCCATATCGCACAGAGTCCAGCACCACGTTCGATGGCAAGGCCAATGGCGGGTCATTATTCGTGAGCACATTATCCAAGTCCGTCACCAACACTCCCGTCTCCAACTGTACAGTCCAAGATTTTTCCTTTTCGGAGTAAACGGGCTTGAAGACCTTCTCCATCTTCTTCATGTCGACCAGATACCCATCCGTGACAACAGAAGAAGAGGACCATGAATGGCCAGAACCGGCGCATCGAACCTTCTTGCCGTTCGTGTGGGCCTTGTTAACAATGGTTTTCAGATGATCCAATGTCTCTGGGTAGAAGATCTCGGCGGGTTGGCATGACTGGTTCTTGGCCCAATTGGTCCAGGTGGCATCATCGCCGCTCTTATGGGCACAGGGGTGGAGGATCGAGCTGATGAAACCGCCCAGGCTAGTGTTGGAATGAGTGGTGGTTTTGGGATCTGAATCGGGTATGAGGTGACTTATGCCCTTGCGGGTCTTGTCCTTGAGGCTTTCGATTGTCATGACGAGTATGGTAAACGCGAGTAGCTACAAAGGTGAGCGGTGGGGGGTGGAAAGAGGGAATAAGATACAAGAAGCTGGATGGGGAGAGTCAGGCGGGGTATAGGAGAGGAGCGAGATTTTCGTTCCACTTTTATATCGCCAAAAAACATCGAACCAAAGAACGCCATCGCCTCGATTTTGGCACTGCTGTGCATGCTATTTTGCAAAGTACTCTATTTGCTCTCTGCAGCGAAAGATACTATTCGCTGCTATCGATTTGAAGCAATCCTTTGGGATCACATTGCAGGGCACTGCATTGGGCGTCCTCGCTCTTGCCCGCGCCCCATCGCATTTTTTTTTCCATGTGGCACCCAAGTCTCTCCGCGGGATTTTCAGCGTATGTATCAAGTCGATAATCAATCTGGGGCACCCTTTGATTCGGCGTTCTTGGTTACATTGATCAAATATGTTCCATCTGGTCTGCATTCTGGCTGGCATCAAATTCGAACGTATTCTTTTCTTTTTCTTTTTACAAATGTCAATGATTTCCATTTAATCTACACCTCCGTTTTCATGGCCGGGGTCGAGTAATAATAGTATCTATATAATCGTTCATCACGTCTATATGATTGTCTTGTTGATGCTGTCAAGATATAAAAAACTTTTTACATGTTGACATCAGGGTTGAAGAACAAAGAGTTTTCACCCCAGGGGAAGGCCTAGAAGCACATTCAAATCAAGAGGCTGTGTCAGAATTCTGTTTCAAAAGAAGATAGAGGGGCAAGAGAAGAGATGATATCCACAGTTGTTGTTTTTTTTACCTTGGTGCGAAGACGCATGTAAGGGTACTTGACGGCCTCGTGGCCCTCATGACGCTCGTGCTCCAAATGGGCCTGGTGCTTGGCCCAGAGGTTGTAGGCGTTGGCAGAGGCGGCAATGACGGCGGGGATGCAGACATAGATGGAAATCTTGCGCCAGGTCTCGGCAGCGGCTATGAAGACAAAAATAAATAAATTGAGGAAGCAAAAATCTCTTTAGTTAAGAAAATGAAAATCCACAAAAAAAATGGATCTGTCTGTTTTAGAAAAAGGAGGCGAAGGCATTGGTCTCCTGGTGGCTGCGCGTTTCTTTTTTGTTCAACGATATCGAGGGGGAACGTGCATTATAAACGCGCTATTTCTTGACGTTCCCCGTTAACTCGGGTGGCTGTATTCGTGTGCCCTGTCATGCATGACTAGTCCTTTTGTCCTGATTCTGCCACCGATTCGTGCGCGAATAACAGAATGACATCCTGTCCTGTTTAAACGAATGAGACTGATCCTGATCATAGATCCAGGCATCCAGGCATAGACTGTTCATCTCCGCGATGCATGAGAGAAAGGAGCGATGTTCAATAACGTACGGCCAGCGTGCTCCTTGATGGCAGCGCGCTCAGCCAACCAGGGGTTGGCGGCGGTGGCAGAGGCAGAGGAGGAGAAGCGGATGCCCTTGACGGCTTGAGCGATTCTGGAGGCCATTTTGATTAATAGGGAGCTGATGTTACTGAAGGAATTGAGAAATGCCTCCGTCTTTTTGAATTTCAGGAACAGACCCGAAAGCGCGGAGGAGCCGATGCTGACGTGTCTGAACAGGGGTTATATCGTACACCCTAATCGTAAATGTCGGGGCCCCAAACCCTTCGACCCAATTGTGTTTTCATGTTTACACGCAGTGGTGAGGCAGTCACACACAAAAAAAAAAAGAAAAAAAAGAAAAATACAAAACAACTCAAGCAGCAGCGCTGCACATCCATCGACTAATCACCCCCCCACTCACCTCATCTCGTCTATAATGGGTCAGTTAAAGAAGGAACACAACAGAGTCAAGGCCGCAGGAGGCTCCAATGGTCTCGGCAACGTCAAGGTCAAGGGAGAGAACTTCTACAGAGATGCTAAGGCCGCAAAGCAGGTCCAGCTCTTGAAGGGCGGTAGGGCTATTCGCAATGCCCAGGGCAAGGTCATCAAGGCCGCTTCATTCCAGAGCAAGGTCGTCGAACCTGGCCGTGTTGCCCCCAACCGCAAGTGGTTCGGTAACACTCGAGTCATTGGCCAGAAGGCTCTCGAGAGCTTCAGAGAGAACTTGGCTACCAAGGTCAACGACCCCTTCCAGGTCCTCTTGAAGCAGCACAAGTTGCCCATGTCCCTTCTTCAGGATCCAGTCCACGTAAGGATTTCCTTTTGCCATTCAATTTCAGATATCGCCTTACCAATAGCCCTATAACGCAAACTCCTTTAACACACTGATACATATTATGTCCCCTCGTAGATTGGCAAGATGCATGTGTTGGAGACAGAGCCCTTTGGCGACACTTTTGGAAACAAGGCGCAGCGCAAGCGCCCAAAGCTGGCTATGGGCAGCTTGGAGGATTTGGCTGCCAAGGTCGAGTCTACGCTGGAGAACTACGATGAGAAGGCTGACAAGAACCTTACGGCGAATGTGATCACAGACTGGATTGAGGAGGCCAGAGACAGTGTTTTCCAAAAGGGACAGTCGAAGCGTATTTGGGGAGAGCTCTATAAGGTCATCGATTCCTCAGATGTTGTCATTCACGTTCTGGATGCTCGTGACCCCATGGGAACCCGTTGCTCCAACGTCGAATACCACATCAAGAAGGAGGCCCGCCACAAACAGCTCATCTTTGTTCTTAACAAGTGCGATCTTGTCCCCACCTGGGTTACTGTAAGTTGACAGCATCTTTTCTTTAACTTATTTATCGTGAAATCGACTCTACGCCATTCTGACCAACTGTCGTTTCAATGCATCCTTTAGGCTAAATGGGTTAAGACCTTGTCCAAGGAGTACCCCACTCTCGCCTTCCACGCCTCTATCAACAACTCTTTTGGTAAAGGATCTTTGATTCAGCTCCTCCGTCAGTTCTCGACCCTTCATTCGGATAAGAAGCAGATCTCGGTTGGTTTCATTGGTTACCCCAACACCGGAAAGTCGAGCATCATTAACACTCTTCGCGGAAAGAAGGTGTGCAACGTCGCCCCTATTCCTGGTGAGACCAAAGTCTGGCAGTACATTACTCTTATGAAGCGCATCTACTTGATCGATTGCCCCGGAGTCGTCCACCCCTCGACCACAGATACCGAGACAGATATTGTCCTCAAGGGTGTCGTTCGTGTTGAAAACATCAAGCAGCCCGACGACTACATTCCAGAGCTCCTGAACCGCGTCCGTCCCGAGTACATTCAGCGTACGTACGAGTTGGACCACTGGGAAGATTCGGTCGACTTTTTGACGCAAATCGCCAAGCGTACCGGAAAGCTGATCAAGGGAGGCGAGGCTGATTTGGGCAGCGTTGCCAAGATGATTTTGAACGACTGGCTGCGCGGCAAGATCCCATACTACACTGCTCCTCCCGAGGGAGACAAGCCCGGTGGAGAGACTTCGGAAGAAGAAGCAACCCATAACAGCATCGATTCCTCTTTGCCACAGGTCGAGCAGATCTTCTCCAAGATCCCTGTCATGCAGAAGTTTATGGCTGATGATTTGGCTAACAACGCATCGCTATTGGAGGAAGAGAGGAACAAGCAGGAGAGCAATGCTCCCGAGGGCATTCTCCCTGATGAGGTTGATGAGGACGATATCAATAAGACTGACGATGAGGATGAGGACAAGTCTGGCAGCAGCACGGTCAAGGCTCGCAAGAACAAGGCTCAGCTCCGTCAGGAGAAGAAGGCCAAGAAGGAGGCCAAGGTTGCAGTGTCCAAGGCCAGCAGCGCCGTCTCGGGCGAGAAGCTGGATTGGGATGATGTATTTGCCAATGTTGTTGGTGAAACTGTTGATTCTATTCCCGGTCAGGAGGGTAAGGATAACGACGAGGATGTCGACAGTGAGCTCGAGCTTTCAGACGAGGAGGCTGAGCGCAAGCAGAGGATCAAGAAGCGTGCTGCGGTGAAGCGCGCTGCTGCAGGATCTGCTGGTTTCGAGGTCAAGGATGTTAAGAAGACTGAGAAGAGCAGCAAGAGAAAGCATGTCGAGGAAACTGAGGAAGTCGAGGAAGAGACCACCAAGCCTGTGAAGGAAGCTCGTATGACGACCAACAAGGGCAAGGTCGGTACTCACTACTACGAAACTGCCAACGTTAAGAACAAGAACCGCAACAAGGTCAAGCCCGAGGACCCTCACAAGCTGGCAACAAAACTCCGTGACCAGGGCAAGAAACGTCGCCAGTAAAGAAACAAAAAACATGTCCTGTTTTTTTTTTCGCTCTTTACATCTAGACTACTTTCTTATCCTACTCCTCTTCACTCGCATTACCTTTATGTTGCCTTCATCTCATTATTTTTTTGCATCCTTTGTCGCGACCCATTTGAGCAAAGATTCTCCTCCTGTATAATAAATTCTTAAATTGTTTTTTATTATTATCGAGCGTTATCCATGTTCAGTCATCGTCATCTGGCCGCGCATTTGGGTCTGGTCCAGTGTTGACTGCGCTAATACATTCAATCTCCAGCTCGAATGGCCCTGATTTCCGGTCAATGATCGATACGCCAACATTTTTGACCCTCTCCCTGAAGATTTCGATCTGCTCTTCTTGAATAAAACCCTGATTCGTCAAAATAAAGTCTTTGAATGGAATCTACAAATTGTTCATAGAGAGGACATGTTGAGGAAGTGAAGTGCAAAAAAAAAAAAAAATGAGTGCAAAAAAAGAGTACTATCAATCCAGTCTGTTTCGCTTACCAGTACGGTTTCCCACTCGCCAGGTGTCTTCAAGAAGAGGCGATGCTGATACAGATCCGTTGGAACGACGCCATCTGTTTGCAAGTTGACAAAGTATTTACGTTCATCTCCCTTGACTCTTAAGGAAAGATATTCGAACAGACAGGTATCCCAGACAGGTGTGCCGAAAATAGATCCTGGTCTCGTTTTCGTCCTAATGCCCGCGTATCCACTCTTCTCGACACTTTCGTTCTCAGGAAGATCCAATGACAACTGTCCATAGAAGCGGCCTATTCAATGCAATATTAGAACGAGTTAGACAATAAACATCATATGATGTACAATTCACTTTTGAAGGCATTCTTTTTTTTGGTTCTAACTTGCCTGTGCCATTCTTTGTAATTTCTAAATGCGCTTCGGAGAATCCTCCGATGTCCCTGTCGCAGCCGACGAGCCAGCTCTTCAAATCCTCCTGTGTCCTGAGTGCAGCCAAGGGCATCTCGCGCTTCCAAGGCGAGTGGTCCATCTTTACGACTATAATAATGAATAAGTCGAGCAAAAGAGATAAATGTGATTTCATCGGTTAGATGTTAGGACGGATCGGCGGTTTGCTGAAGTCGACGAGTACAGGCGAGTCTCCATGAGGCTCAAACGATTGATCACCCCAGCATGAGGATCCAGCTGATTGGAAATAAGAATGTCCATTTACCCTTGGAAGTCTCTGCTCCGATAGCGCTGAGTGAACGGCGAACGAATCCAAACATGGTATGGTCCTTGGGGTCAATATGGTGAATGGTGCGCGTGTACGTTTGACGGGTCCGCGATGGTGGCAATTTCAAAAGACGCTGATCTCTTTTTTTTTGCATATCCCGCCCAAGCCCAAGTTGAATTACGGTGGCTTTGTGCAAGAAAGGAAAGAAAAAAAAATTGCAGTCCCATTCGGCTCGACACAAGAACATGTTGTTACACCCTGCACCGAACACAGCTCTCTCCTTCGCCCTCGTTTCCAAACTGCGCAGGGGGAAACAAGAAAATGCGAATAACTTCTTACTCTCTCTCGAGAGCATAGAAAATTGTGACTGCAAGTCGCGTCTCTTATTTCAGACAAACGAGGACGTAGTAACAAGGACGTAGAAAGCACAGGCCACAGTCTTGCCGCTTTGCCGTTTTTTCTGCGGGAGAAAATCATATCGTAGAATCTCAATCCTCACGCAAAAGCCTGGCGACACCTACCCTAATGAGTTAGGGGGCCTCAACGGCAAGAGACGTGCCCGAACGCCAATGCTATTGTTATACATTTCTTTTTTTAACGCCCTCGCTTCGCCATGCCCTGCGCTTTTAGGCCTACTGCGCCTGTTCTTTTCGGATGTATACGTTCGGGGCAATAAACAGAAAACCACGTCGGTACGGGATAGAAGAAAAAGGGAAAAAAAAACTATAAGAGCAGATGAGGGAAGGCGCATGAATATGCCTTCCACGCGGCGCTCATGCACCCAAGTCTCGACAGTGCATGTACGGAGTGACCCCGTTCTCTCAGTCTGTATGTGTGTTCTCGCCAATCTTAGACTGTTGATTGCGCGGGTATGGATACTCGGCGTCTGGGAAGAGGGGCAACTTCCCAACTTCCTTCGTGGTCCTAAAATGGCTAGCTCGCTTTGCAGAGAGCAAAGATAAAGATAGCGCCCATTCATGCCTTTGGAAGAAGACAGAAAGAAAATAATAACGCAGCAAGCACAAAACGCGCGTTCTTCAGCATGAAAAAGTCCGATACCGATGTTTTGTCGTTGTTTTTTTTGTTATTGTTTTTTTTTCCTTATATCCCTATATGCATACAATACAGTGAACAATGCCGAAAAAAGAAAAGAATAGAGAAGAAAAAGATAATCCTCTTCGCCATCATTCCAGCCTGACATAAAACTGTGTCAGATAATGATGTGCCTCGTCGTACTCTTCTCGCATCTGGGACAACAATGCCTCAATCAATTCCTTGGCTTCCTCGTCCGTGATCGTATTCTTTCCGTCTGCGTCTTTCTGGCTTCCGTAATGCTGAAGCTTCTCACACGATGTCCTGATTTTAACCAGTCCCAGGGCTGCAGATGATCCTTTTAGAAAGTGGCCCAGTCTTGAAAGTTCTGGGAAGTCTACCTCTTTCCTGAAATGAAGTTTTGTGAACAAAGAAAACAACACGCACACATAAGTATGGGCAATTTTTTTTTGAGGATAGACAAAGCGCATGAAGTAGGCCAACTCCCATGCAGCGCCACCACCGCGCGCGCTCACACTTCGTCACCACGTCGAGCAAACTAAACGACGAGAATCGATGTTGTTGTTGTTGTTGTTGTTGATGTTGATGTTGTTGGTTGTTGGTTGTTGATGTTGTTGTTGTTGTTGTTTTCCCTTGCCACCAGCACAACAGCGTCATTTCTCACAAAAACCACAGGTGCATGCTCCAACAGCAGCAGACAACTATGCCCTTCCTCCGCCCTAGCTTAGTGGACGTGGGCGATGTGGAAACGCAAAAAATGAAAAAGGCGCGTTTGAAGCAACACAATAAGAAAAGTCTATCCCTCCCGGACTAGGTAGTCCTTTTTTTTTTTTTTTGGTAATTATCTCTTACATGGCATCACCCAGCTCCTTAAATGTCCGCTCGGCCTGTTCATAGTAGTTCGAGACCAGGGATCTTGAGAACTCGTGATCATCTTCGTCGTCCATCCCCAGTAGCTGGTCGAATATACTATGATCGATGATATCGTTATCGTTGTACTCCTCGTCTACCTCATTTTCAGACTCGACTTCATTTTCAGACTCCTCACTTCCAGACTCGACCTCGTCCTCAACCGGGACCTAGTATAAAACACAGCAGCATAATATCAGTTTAACGCCAGATTGATCCGATCGCCTAGATTTTCGCATTGTGTGCAATAGTCTGTGTGCATGTAACATGTATAACATGTACATGTACAGTACATTTAGCTGCAGCATGCGCGGCATATGCCTACAAGAAAGGTATTGAAACAGGCCGGCATGAAAAAAAAAAAAAGGGCGGCAGGGGGGGAAGCGAATAAAAGAAGATGACTCGATTATCCCCGACGTAATCTCTCCCTCGTCCTAGTGAACTCCTATGCTGTCGAGGAAATCGACATGTCAAAACACACACACACGTCCCGAACAAGAGAAAACGAGCACACGGAGAAGTGCATTCGATGCGAACAATACGTGTATTTGAACTCCCTCATAGAGCTTTTGGGTCGCCTCGTGGGACAATCGAGTGAATGAATCAATTTTCGAAAATCCCATTCACAATTGGGAATCCACACTCTTATGACATTCGCTCTGACTTACGGGTTTCGGCTCACGATGTGTTGCCATGGTCGTCATTATGAATCTTCAGCCTTTTTTTTTTTTTTAGTCAGAGTCTAGGGCCGTGTAAGATGCTCTCTGGAAGGGTAAGAATTGAAGGAAGAGGCAGAGCAGTGCAAGAAGACGGACAAGGAAAGGAAAGAAGAAAGAGAGGCAAGCATTGGGTCCCGCAAGTGGAAAAGAAGAAGAGGACGCGAGCACTAGCCCAGCATGGGACATGGGTTACTTCCCTTGCGCTGTTTCCAGCTTTCCCGCACCCAGACCCAATAACCACACCCCCAATCATGCATCTAAACAGGACCACACAAGGATCGATCCTTGCGCACAGGAACACACGCGCGCACTACACAATACACACAACACTCAATAGCAGACAGACTACACAAAACTGTGCATTACGCCAGTGTTTGTTCGACCCACCTTTGTCCCACCCTTCTCTTGCGCATCCGACCTTCGTAATACCTTTTGGACAAGAAAAAGAGCTCAGCGCATGAGCCTCCTGGGCCCTTCCACGTCGTGTATCACTTCATGCTCTCTGCTTTGTGTTTCGGAAAACCACTTTTTTTTTCTCCTTGGGCCATAAACCTTTGCGGATGGAGCCTCCCCCCCTCTCTCCCAAACAAGGGTGTTTAACACGCCTGTCGTTGATCTGTTTGTCGCAAGATCGCGCTCACGAACACAACAATGGCAATAGCAATAACAATAGCTAAAACAATAGTTATAAAAATAATAGCTATAACAATAGCTGCAAAAAAAAAAAGACATCCAGGTACAACATGAACGCACCGCAAGGCTGTGCTGCCAATTATAGTTATTTGCTGTAGGTTGGGCGCGGGTACTCAACCACAGGCACTGGTGGACAAGGAGGCGGGAGAGTTTTATCTTATTTTTTGCGCAACGTGATTGTGCGTAGACTTTGCATTGTGTGTGTGTGTGTTTTTCGCTCTCCGCGGGTTTGCAGCTTTTCTGACCATGGGTCCTGTCTCTACAACGCGGGTAACGGCCACGCGTCTTGTTTGATCTGACGGACGGATCTTGAATAGGGAGTTTTTTTTGGGGGTTTTTTGGGGTTTTTTGACTTATAAGGTGTCTCCATCTCTCTTTCCTTCGCATGGTCCACATGATGCTGCCATGACTCGCGTACGTACTAGATTATTATTCCTCTTTTGCCAGGTCTTCGGTTTAACATTATACACGTGTATACAGGAATATTCCAAGGTTTATCGAGTCTACTTCGTAGATTTCAAGTTCTTGCTCGTTTCATCGACGCTTTTATTTTTTTCTTTCCAGATTGAGTATTCTAAACAACAAGTGCTGTTTTGCCTCTGTGTGTTTGTGTGTGTCCTGTGGGTCTCTGACTGAGGCGTTTTTTTTTTTTTTTTTTTTTTTTTTTTTTTTTTTTTTTTTTTTTTTTTTTTTTTTTTTTTTTGTCACTGGGTGCCACAAACAGAACAAGGATTACAAGTGCAAAGAAGAAGAGAATGAACTGAACTGATGATATAGAATTGTATGATACATTGGCAAGCAAATATGGAGCGAAGATCACTATGTACAGTAAATCAGTCGCGGTATTTGTAAAGTAAAAGGGATTCATGCATGCTGTTGAGAAGTGGATTGGTATTGAGAAAATTATATGAACAGGTAGGCGCAACCTAGGCTCCTCTCCCTCACTCTCTCTTTCTCACTTTGCTCATTTAGAAAAGCTGTGCTCGAGGGCGAGACGACGACATTTGCATTTGGTTGGCGATGGCCGAGGACCCAGCTGGGTGGAACGAGACTGCACTGAAGCTACTCTGGACAAACTTCTGGATCACATCGCACCCGCAGTCGCGGTGGCAAAGAATCTGGTTCTTGAGCGTCCGTACCTCCTCCTGCAGCTCGTCCAGAGACTCGTGCAGGGCCATATTACGCTCCGTAATCGCATCCGCATCTGCAATCGTCTTGAGTGTCTGGAGACGCTTCTTCTCGCGGCACTTCGCGGCCGCCATACGGTTACGCTCTAGGAACTTTTGTCGCTTGGCCTCAGAAGATTCTTCCTCAGAAGAAGCGTGCTTCCGTGACTGGCTCGATCCCTTCGATGTTGTTGAAGATTCTCTGCTAGAGTTCTTGGTTGACGTCACCTTGGCTTTCCGCGAGGAAGACGAAGATGTGGCATTCTTGGTGTTTGCTGAATTCTTGCCGTTTATACTTCTCTTGGTCTTGGACGAAGACTTGGGTGACGATTTAGTAGAGTTTGTGGAAGATTTGGTGGTGGTCCGTGCGGGTGCGAGGGCGCGAGGAACCTTAGTACTCTCACTCACGGACGAGGAGGATTCGCGGGAGACAAAGGAGTTTTTCGACGAGCTTGTCTCGCCGTCCTCGGCATCATCGTCCGATTCGCTCGAGTCCACGTCCATGTCACTCTCGTGCTGGTCGCTCATGTCTTGACCGTCATATTCCATGTCATCCTGTGAATCGACGGGGTGGCACTTGTCAGATTCATTGACCTTGTTCGTTGTGTTGTGCTGTCGGAGCGTGTCGCTTGGTGCAAGAGATTCGCGTTTTGAATATTTCAGATCGCTGTGATACGACTTATTGGAAGGAACAAGTTTATCAAAGAGGGCGTTGTATTCATGAGTACAGACGTAGGGGCCCCCTGGTTGTGAAATGAGCTGGTCAGAGTTTATGGAGGACATGCGTGAACGGAAGGGGTCGGAGGAACTCGTTTCCGAAGTAGGCGTCTGAAGAGGAGGTGTAGACATGGAGGAAAGAGAGTTCGAGGAGGTGGACGAGGGAGGCGTGAATCCGGACAACATCTGGCGCAGAGGTATACAAGCCTCATCAAACGCCATGATGTCGGTCCACGGATCCTGGTCTGCTGGGAGGCAGGTTTGCTGCTGCTGCGACAGTGTAGAGACCGTGTTGACGGGCGCCTTGAGATCAGTGTCACGGGGATCAATGTCCGATCTGAGAGTTCCAGAGTTGAGGAATTTGTAACTCGCATCAAAAGGGCTGTAGGGGTTATCTAGGTTAAAGCCGAGCCCCGGGTTCATATCCTCGCATTCCAACAGGAAGCGGGTGGGAGTGAGGTTTGTGTCTGTGAGGGTGTGCAAGGCGTGCAAGCATGGCGTTGGAGGATTGCAGGTATGTCGAGAGCAAGTTTAAGCAACAATATTAAGGATACGCGCACGAGGAAAGAAAAGAAGAAACAGAGCAAAAGCATGATCACGTGAGGTGAGGAGGAGGAGGAGGCGGTGGAGGCAATAGTTGTTTGGTTTGACGTGAGTACATCATTTCGTTGAACACGATACCAAGAGAGAACGAAAATATGGACACGTCCATCAGCAGATTTTTTTTTCTTTTTCTTTCGACAGGCTCCGTGATTATTGTCAGAGGCAAAGGGCAGAGGGCGGACAGAGAAAGGACGTGACAAGGGCGAGTAGACGCCTGGGATGTGTGCCAAGATGCCACAACGGCTTGACAATTTCACCGAGGCAGAGGATAGGAGTTGTTGGCGATTATGATAGGGGGATGTCGAAGGCTAGATGCAGAAGAGACGATGGACATTTTTTGTGCGGCACAACTGCTTGTTGACGATACGTGTCCAGTTTACTGAGAGGCAGATTGCTTACCTCGACGGATCTCAGCTTCCATAGACATGACTTTTGTGTTTTTGAGAACGAGAAGGTTGACTCTGTCGTAGAAAAGTAGCCGAGTGGAAGAAAAGAAGAAGGCGGACTGGAAGTGCGCTGGTGCTGGTAGTTAAGTGCTGATTCTTATTTGATGGAGAGAAAACAAGGGAAGGGAGGAGCCGTGCGAACGCGTGGGAGTTGCTGAAGTATATTTTGTGTTTGAGTGAGGATGATAACGGTCAAGGAGGCAAGTTGTTTTGGTTTCGATAACAATCTCGATGTAGTGCAGAGGACGGTGCCAAGAGGTGAAAGAAAGGCAAAGAGAAGAAAAAGGGATGGCTGCAGACGCGAGAGTATTTATACAGATGAGGGAAAGAAGAGACGATAGTTCTATAGGACGAGCATACGAGAGTATTCTTTTCCATTGATTGATCTGTATTTTGTTGTATTGTCTCACACAGGACAGCACACACCACCCTGCGCAGGAAGGTGTGGGAAGAAGACGATGTTGACTTACTGTGGGCGATTGAATGAAATTCTATCGGATCGGAGGAGTGCTGCCGTTTTATCCATCGCTCATCTCCAACATGGCAGTGGGTTGGCAGCGGTGGGTGAGTTGGCAGCGAGTGTAAGTAGGAACAGGGAACAAAAGAGCGGAACACGGACTGAATAGAATAACGAGGATTGAATCGCTTGTATTGACTGACTGAATAAACCAATGAATAGCGAGGGTGGGAGTGTAGTGCAAGAAGTGCGAGGGAGGGAGAGGAGGGAGAGGGCACTTGCAATCTCTTATGCCCTGGTCTTGCTGTGATGTGAGCAACAAAAAGCGTAAAAAACCACTTTCTGACCGCGGACGAGCAGGTTCGGCCACCATGCCATCATCGACAAACAAGCTGTCAAATCAGCGGGGGGTCTGGTCCTCATCGATGCAACGACGCCCAGTGGCTGGCGCTTGCATGGGCCACCTTCCTAAAATAAAACTAGAAATTTCTTTCCGGTCCTGCCCTGTTGTACCCATGCTTAAATCATGCGCATGTGTTTCATGGCAGCCAAGACGTGTTGCTGGTTCGTTGGACGTGGGACGTAATTATTCGTTTGTTGTCATCGTTTCTTGGCGGCAACCCGGCTAGCTTCATTCCCGAGCCTTGGGCTAGTCTATGCAAAATGGGGCTGAATCCGTTCTAGAACGGGCGCATGTGTCCATGTTGTGGCTGCCTGCTGCCCTTGTTTTTGCACGTTATTGCCGTCAAGTCGTCACTTCCGATCTACTCGCTATATGTATTGTAGTCTGGCAGATTTCTTGAGTTTCATTATCCATCATTTTGGGAAGGTCGCCAGAGTTAATTAATTCTGTTAATATTTCAGGGGCGTGACTCATGTCCGTACACCACTAGTCCACATTCAGATCCTTGCCGCCTTGATGCGAGTCAAGTGTGGTCTGGCAACGATTGTCATAGTAATTCCCTGCTTGCGTTTGAGGAAATTTTTCCGGATGCATATGATTTTTGACAGTCTGCTGACGGCGATTGTGTGCCAAAATTGGTAGTACGTTTGCCGCAAATCAGGCACCACGCTTTTTCGGTCCAAACGCACGCAGGGCATAACGCCCTGTCTCTCTTACCTGATGTCATGCAAATCGTTCTTAATGAGCCGATTCCGCCCATTGCGTTAGCATTTATTCATATTCTTTCAGAGAAGAAATCTACAAGGCTATTTTGAGAGGTCCCTGGCCAAAGCACGTCAGACAGTTCAGACAGTTCAGACACACGACCATAGACCCTCTTGTGTTATTTAATGAGACATGACGACAGAGTTGAGACGATGAAGTCGTCTGGAACTACGAGTACAGATCCCCTTCGATTCCTCTCTCGAATTGATAATTGGACTTCTTGGAGGAATCGAGAACATAAACATCAACATAAGCGACATATTGATTGTATAAAGTCCCAAATCTATTCATGCGTTTCATGTATTATGACGATATTGTGCGCCCCATTGTGCCTTACGTTGACCTAGACTGACTCGCACGAGTGGTGACCCATCGTCTCTAGGAAAAAAATACTGCAAACATCGTCATCAACAACAACAGTAACGAACAACAACAGCAACAACAATAACAATCGCAACAACAAACAAAAAATCGAATTACCTGGATGAATCTTCAGACGCTTTAGAGCCATTCTTGACTGACTACTCGCGGTGGTGACTATTAGGATCTAATTCATCATAAATTCTCTATCTGAACGGAGGAAAAAAAAACAAGGTTGAGTATTTTTTTTGTGTTATAGATATTTGTTCTATCTGATGGATACGCTTCGCCCCCCGATCTGATATCTGGTTCCTGAAAGAAGAAAGGAGTGGCAATAGTTGCAGCAAACATCGTCATAGGTTCCCTTTGCAGCCTAATTGCTGCTCGCTGTCATCGCAATAAGCAGACACGACAACGATACAAATCTCAATTGAGCTGACCCCTGTTCCTTTGTTCGACCCGCTAGGTCATTATTTCGTATCTCTCTCTTTTCTCCCACCCTTTCCCCTTGCATCTGTTCTGCTCTGTACGAGAATGCACTTAGTCGCGCATCATAATTCGTTGTGAATGTTGTATGCATCCCGCTTGTGCGTCAATTGTAGTCTGTTTGATTCTATCCCCACCTTCTTTTCGTCAGCTATTATTTTGCCCCTTCCCCCCTGAATATGCTCTTCTCTGGTGATTGTTTTCCTTGAATATGTTTTCAGTCGCGTTCTACTGAATAGATGTGGCGGAGAGTAGCGAGTCCTGCTCTGTAGGACCGGTAATACCGTGTTTCTTTTCTTGCGCGATTTTGGAAATTCCCAAAATCAAAACTGTGCGATTTTGGATTCTCTGCAAAGATCGCCGTGTTTGAAAAACAAGGGAAAGATGTGTACACATGTGCGTAACCTAGAGAACCTGGGAGGTTGGGAAGGGGGAGCAAAGAGAAAACAAAAAACGGCAGAGACCTTGAGCGCGCACAACGGCACATTGCTAGAAAGTAAGAAAAAAATCGATTGGCTAGGATAGAAAAGCATCTATGTCCTGGATACTGTTTTGTGCGCTTGGGGGGGGGGTATGCGCCTCCTTCCCGCTCCCTTGCCTTCTTTGAACGAGCATTGTTTGCGGCCTAGGCATGAAAAGGAGCTGGGTTGTCGGCTCTCTTTACATTTCCCAAACTTCTCGGGGGACGTGCACTGGAAGTGCTGTATAAAGCTCCCGCGATGTAAATTTTTACGTTTTCGTCACTATTTTTTTTTTATCTCACACATCGGAGAGATGGCTGCTTGATGCTCAGGCCGGGGACGGATTCGTGAACATTCTCATCTAGTTCAGACTGACGACAACCGGATTGATTTCTCTTTTACATCAATCACTCCCCACTCACTCGCTTCATCGTCCACCATGCCAATTCCATTCGAGGCCTTGATTCCCCTTGGGTACGACCTTCCGGATCACTTATCAAAATCCCCTGCCCTTCGATTTCGGACGTGTCTATCCACTCCCCGCTTAAAACCAAACTTGGGACTTTTTTTTCCGACCTCCTGGCGGTTACCCAAGCGCGCAATGCTGTCGATATCAAACTCCATCAGCATTACTCCCTCCCCCCCCACGGAGACCCTCTAGTTGCCTCTACGATTAACTTGTCTAACGTGTCGTTATACTGGATTTCTGTCTTTTGCATGAACCGATTAGTTTGATCACTGGATTCTTCGGAGTCTCGGGTCTTCTCTTCAACAAGCTCAAAGTTAGCATGAACGAGGGACAGGTATGGGACATCAGCCTCAACATGCTTTTCATCTTCTACGAGGCGTGTGGCACCACGGACAAGGACAGAGCCATATTATGGGATAGAGGAGAAACACGCCATGATCGGATAACATGCTGATCAGCAGGGAGAACCTCGACGTCATTATCCCGCTCAGTGGACACCTGCCAACCCAATTGAGTCGATGCTTGATACTGTGAATATCTGGACCGTAGCTTTACGCGACACTGGCGGTATTTGTCGATCGGGGCCATGTCAACGATCGGGACACTCGCCTTATATGAAAGAGTTCATCAGTCGACATTCAGGAATCGATCATGACTGTTGCAAGCTGAATAATATGTACTGGCAACGATTCTAATATTGAATTTCCGATGTCGATTCAAACATTGTAGCCCCCAAGATACGGAGTTGATCGTTGGGACAGAGTCATGATGGAGCGCGACTACCGTCTCACGGGCACGCAACGTGGACAAACGGTGAGTTTGTCACGCATTGATACTGGGCATTTCCACTAGCTTGAAGCTCTTGCGTAGCGAATACTTGATTCAGGCCACTAATATGTTTTCGTTAATCAATGTTGTAGCATCAAACAACCGCGCATGCCGGATTCTCGACCAACAGCGCCTGGGACATTGAGAAGGAGCATCTGTAAAAAAACACAAAAAATGACAGACGAGATATTGCGACGGAGACGAAGCGACGGCCTTTAACTTAGAAACTATGACCAGAAGCAAATCAAAGAAAAATGAACGGTGCTTTGTATCAGACAGCTCGATAGGCGAGTAACAAGACTGCCCGCTCATGGTGCAACCAAATAAAAACAGAAACAAATTAGACGCATCATATTCGTTACTATCTTCGTTGCAAACAGTTATCTATGAACACGACAGTTTTATGAGTATGGAATGTGGGTGATTTTTTATTTTTTGCAGAAAAAAAAAAAAGGGTTCATGTTGGGTAAATGTTGAGTTTTCGATCGCCATCGTTATAGCTACTGCCTGCATCCATGTTTAGATGACAGCCTCCTCTTCCTGGATGAAAGGGTTGGCAATCTCCATGGTGCCGTCCATGGGCGAGATCAAGATGACAGCGGGGCCTCTGCAGACCACAAGGCCCAACGTTCTGGTTTCGTCCAACAGGCGACCATCCTCTGGATCTATGACAAGCAAACATCATCACGCGTGTGAGAAAGACGCCGCTGAATACATCATACGCAAGGCGCAATTTTTAACTGTATTACCTCTCAAATACTCCTCGGTCTCATCCAGAACCAAGTTCAACAGGGGATCGTAGCCTTTCAGTGTTCCTACGACTGAAATCCATCGGCAATGAAATGGTTCTTCAGTTTAGACGCCGAAAATAAAACAAACGAGGGAAAGGGCTTCCATCAAACCAACAAAATAGAGTCTCACACCAGCTACTGTACCTTCGCGTCCTCCGCTGTATTTAACTCGAATCTTCTGATCCATGTATTTTCCAAGATCCAAAATGGACTCCTTTTTGGGCCGTTCTGTGTGCGAGGAATGTCCGCCACCACGTCCGCCTCCACGGCCGCCACCTCCACCTCCACTGCCACCGCGTCCTCCACCACCACCACGTCCTCCGCCTCCACGCGCGTTATATCCACCTCTTGGCTAATTTCATGGGAGTTACAGAAGAATGTTGTCAATGTGGTGATGATATATTTGCGTATATCAAATGGAGCGTGTTTCTTCGTTGTCGGAGGAAATTCATCGATAGGACAAGCAAGTCCGATTGTCCTTTAAACAACTGTTCGTCGTCACTCCTATGATCAGGGACCACGCCAATGCCTTATTTATTCCTTGTGTACGGTGTTGTCGAAGGGTCGTTTTGCTGAAATCCTTAAATTGTAGAAAAATAAAACACAAAACAAACTCGCTTTGCATGCTGATGCCCAAATCCTTGATGCTATTCCATGCTCTCCGTGATGTCGTGGAATGCAAGTGCTTCGCCATGAACTGATTTTCCTTACTCTGTCTGACATGGCTATACAAAATGTAGTTTCGAGTTATTTGAGAGTGGAATGCGAGAGGGAAGTGCAAGTCGACCTCCTTTGAAGCACTGGGTTTGGAACTCCAATACAAGCCACTTGGTGAATTTGGCATTCAAATTGGAACCTTGGGAAAAAATACAAACCTATTGATCTCTCGTGTTACAGCTCTTCTTGCCCTTTGCCTTTCGATCAAAGAAACTGACAGCTTGACAGAATCTTACCTTCGAACGCAGAGCCGCTATGGAGCAGGAAGAGCGGTCGGGACTTTACAGCAGCGAAGGCGACAACCACCACCTCAGCAACAATGATAGAAACCTTTGTAGCTCACTCCATCTAGAGCTTGAGCTAGAGTTAAAGGCGGCTCGCCTCAGCCTCTCTGAGCGTCGGGATCCAACGGAGCCAACACTGCTACCAGTAGAGACATCTGAACCAACGACGGCAAAAACAGCAGTAGTAGAAGCGCAGGCGCTAGACGCCACCTCAAATCTGGAGCAGGAGCAGGAGCAACAGCACATCTCGACAATACACCCAGATCTACTGCCAGTCAATTGGCCCAAACATGTCAAGTACTTGGTTGACTATGAATACCACCCATCAATCCCTCCTTTTGTGCTGGATCTTGTCCAAGGACGGCGTCGCAAAAAGAATGAGCAGCGCAATATTTCTAGGTCTGAACATGATCCAACTCGAGTAACCGGACTTGGCAACTCTGCAGAAATCAAGGCGATGGAGGGAGGCGAAACAAACAAAGAAGAGAATGAGGAGGAAGAGGAAGAAGAGGAGGAGGGTGAGAGTGAGCCAAGAAGTGTACTAGAATCCGAGTACGACGATATACCCATCGGACATGCTATCCCCGGGATCCTTCGGTCAGTGCCGTCATCAGAAAACGCCGCGACGTCTCAAGACAACTGCTCCTCATCGTCGTCACAGTCCCCAGGATATGAAATCCAGCTGATCGTTTCACCCCCAACACACCCAGTCCTCGGATCATACGGCCTCTTCGCGACCCGCGATCTCCGCCCAGGTCTCCACCTTCTCGACTATATCTCCCTCGTTGTCCCTGACCAGTTTGCAGACCCAAATTCGGATCATACGCTTTATCTCAGTAACGATCTCAACCTCGACGCGTCCGTTACTGGAAATCACGGTCGATTCGTAAACGATTTTAGAATTATCCGAACTCATGAGCAAGGACCTAATGTCGGATGGGATCTGTATAGGGATTTGGAAACGGGGCAGATTCGGATGGGTTGTAAGGTATTGAAGAGGATTCGAAAGGGCGAGGAGATCTTGTGTACGTATGGAAAGGCCTACTGGAAGAGCCGTGGGATAGTGGTGACCGGGAACGAGTGGGAGGACGATTGGGATACCGATCTGGATGACTGGAGCGAAGACGACGACCAGGAGAATATGGATAGTGAAGAACTGAGAGATGACGAAGGTGACCCTCACAAATAACAATAAACCGCTTTACTGCTCATCAACTTCTGGCTAAGCAACTGAAGTAACGGTAGATAGCCCCTCGATTTTTTCTCCGTTGACTGGACACTTTCCCAAAAAGTCATGGCCGTCATGCATTTCGCACCGCCACCCATTTGCTATCATAATACGCCATGGCAGTTGAAACATCCTTTCGGAACTACAGGTGTTTGCTTCAGTCCGTGCGTGACCAGCGCGACCCAAAGTTCATCAACGCTCGCTGGATACCAATAACACAAAGCAAGGAGAACCCCTTGTAATTCGAGTCTTGGTTGATGACTTCCGTACGTTCAACGGGAGGTGCAGCTTCGTTCACGTAAAATGAACATCTGCGTCTCCAGTCGAGAGACCATTTCATGGTAGGATCTGCGATATTAGGCAAGATCAGGGTCGGCCCTCTTGCGGTTCCATAATGCGACCTCGGTTATTACTTTAGTGTGTGGCGTTGATGTCGCGACACTAATTCACATCAACCGGACTTTCGGAGCACCTTTTTTTTTTTTTGGAGGTGACATTTCGACGACCTCCTGTGTGATTCCCGTGTAAAGCTATCAACGTCAAACCGTGGTGAAGGACAAAGTCGTCCAAAGGCGAAGCCCAGTTTTCAATGGATTTGCCTCTGGTTCGCGCGCATGTGTGAAAAACGTTCCTTCCATTATCCCCCAAAACGCCATCCGCGTGGGAGTTGGTGTAGAGAGTAGTGGCTCGAATGGTCGGCGAGCTTCAAAGGACAAGGGGGTCGTCAATTTTTTTCCCGTACTAACACACATGTTAATGAATGCAATCAAAGTCCGTTTATTCTTTTTCGTTGTTTCTATGCGATCATTCAGTCTATCTACTCTCTTCTCGAAAGAAGATGGTTTGGCTTGCCGTCAGTCAGCTTCTCTTCCCACGAAAGGAAGATGGGCTGTGCAGAACACACCGCGAGCAGGTCGCAAGCCATGGTGTTCCACCTATGTTAACAAGAAGACATGTTAGTATCATTGGCCACATTTTATTTGCGCTACACTATTCTCTACTCTGGCTATCCTGGCTACTCGGCTACTCTGGCTACTCTGACTATCCTTGCTATCCTTGCTACTCTGGCTATCCTGGCTACTCTGGCTACTCTGACTATCCTGGCTACTCTGGCTACTCTGACTATCCTGGCTACTCTGCTACTCT